>CM028690.1:47077750-47133412 GCA_016771965.1 Brassica carinata
AAGTTCTAAACAGAATTCCTCTTTTCAATAACAAAAATTACGCCCCTATGATGCTTTGGTGGCTGTGGGATTTCGGAATGAACAAAATATATTCCTCATAATCAGCAAAAGTTATACTTCCTCGGTTTCAGATTACTTATCGTTTTAAGGTAAAATTTTGTTTCAAAATAAGTATCGCTTTATAATTTCAATGCAAAATTTATTGATTTTATATTTTTACCTATTTTTTATTGGTTGAAATGGTTAGGTGTATTGGTAATGATATTTTTATCTAGTAAATAACTGCTGTGCCAAAGTCTAAAATGACAACTAATCTGAACAGAGGAGTATCGAGTATGATGTAAAAATAAAACATTAAACTCTGGCAAACATAAACGAAAGGGAACAAGGATCTTACAGAAGTTTACTTTTGTAAAAGGCACATAAGTAACAAGCTGGAGCCCTACACTTTTGCCAAGCTGTTGGGGAAAATTTAGGAAACAGTATCAGATATGCAGATGCCAAACCAAATCTTTCAATTTTATTTTTGTCAACATCAAATCTTCAATCTGAAACATTACTTTTTATTTCAATTAAAATTTTAGTGAAGCAATTAGTAGTGGCTGCTCCAAGTAGGCAAACAGATTTGATATATCCTTACAGTTCCTAGTCCCACATTCTTAACATAAGAAGCACTTACTTTTTCAATCATGTTTCTGCTTTTTTTTTTCTGAAGCTGATTTTTCTTTAATTTAGTTTTTTTTTTAGTTTATGCTTTTTCTTGGTTCTAAATTAGGCTTGTCAACCAAATTGTGTTGGAAAGTGGTGCTCTTCGACAGTAAACAGAATAAGATAGATTGCGCTCCATATCTTATACAAATATGACTAAGAAATCAGATTACGTTTAACAAGATTTTCATGCATTATATAAATGGAGTACTATGTTTTAAAATATATATATGCTGTGACCACCAACACAAAAGAAAATATATGTTCTCTCGGGAAATATTTATTATTTTGAAGTTCATATTATTACATGATGATGACTGCTGATGAATATTGGACCTATCTTTAGAGTTTTATCAAGTAACCAAAGAAACAGAGGTAGTTTTCACCAAAAAAATACCAGGCAAAGTTTGATGTGTAGTTCTTTAACTGGTAACCCTGAAATGAAATTAATGGAATAAAAGTGGATGAAATAAAATGAATAAAATTGGTTAGAATGGAATATATTCATTTATTTATTCAAAATCTGTAAGTGTTAACCATGAAATATAATTACTGAAATAAAAATAGATAAATTAGATGAATGTAATTAATTTTAAATATAATACTTTCACTCCAATCATTCATAATATCAATTGTAATGTTTTCTTTGTATATTTTGGATTGTTCTGGAAATAAGTATTTCACTCTATTCATGTCAAATGGTAAAAATTATGGAATTAATGGACTAAGTCATTCTACATCATTATATTTCAAAATCAATAATTCAGTTGCAGTTCCAAAATATTCCAAAAAATTATTTTTAGTTATACTATTTATGTAATGTTTTAGAATAATTTATGTTTCATATTGTATTTAAAAATATAATTTAGAATCTATCATTTTAGTATATTGCATAATTATATAAGTAAATGTAAGTTGTTCAGTCATTATATTTTAGTAAATTTTATGCATAGCAGCATCTATAATATTACTTTTATAAATTTTTATCGATATAATATATTTTTGATGTTATAGTAAGTTTTCTGATTTTTATTAAATTAAGATTTCAAAATATTATACTATTTTAATTTTTAAAAATATTTTGTTTTGGTGTTGCATTTCAAAAAGTTATACTTTAGGACCTAACATTTTATCTTTTGTAAAATTTGGAATATTATAATTATGTGTTAACCGTGCGAGCGATTTTTCATGTGTGATTTTTTAAAGTCACAATATTTTTCATGTGTGATTTTTAAAGTCACAATATTTTTCATGTGTGATTTTTAAAGTCACAATATTTTTCATGTGTGATTTTTAAAGTCACAATATTTTTCATGTGTGATTTTTAAAGTCACAATATTTTTCATGTGTGATTTTTAAAGTCACAATATTTTTCATGTGTGATTTTTAAAGTCACAATATTTTTCATGTGTGATTTTTAAAGTCACAATATTTTTCATGTGTGATTTTTAAAGTCACAATATTTTTCATGTGTGATTTTTAAAGTCACAATATTTTTCATGTGTGATTTTTAAAGTCACAATATTTTTCATGTGTGATTTTTAAAGTCACAATATTTTTCATGTGTGATTTTTAAAGTCACAATATTTTTCATGTGTGATTTTTAAAGTCACAATATTTTTCATGTGTGATTTTTAAAGTCACAATATTTTTCATGTGTGATTTTTAAAGTCACAATATTTTTCATGTGTGATTTTTAAAGTCACAATATTTTTCATGTGTGATTTTTAAAGTCACAATATTTTTCATGTGTGATTTTTAAAGTCACAATATTTTTCATGTGTGATTTTTAAAGTCACAATATTTTTCATGTGTGATTTTTAAAGTCACAATATTTTTCATGTGTGATTTTTAAAGTCACAATATTTTTCATGTGTGATTTTTAAAGTCACAATATTTTTCATGTGTGATTTTTAAAGTCACAATATTTTTCATGTGTGATTTTTAAAGTCACAATATTTTTCATGTGTGATTTTTAAAGTCACAATATTTTTCATGTGTGATTTTTAAAGTCACAATATTTTTCATGTGTGATTTTTAAAGTCACAATATTTTTCATGTGTGATTTTTAAAGTCACAATATTTTTCATGTGTGATTTTTAAAGTCACAATATTTTTCATGTGTGATTTTTAAAGTCACAATATTTTTCATGTGTGATTTTTAAAGTCACAATATTTTTCATGTGTGATTTTTAAAGTCACAATATTTTTCATGTGTGATTTTTAAAGTCACAATATTTTTCATGTGTGATTTTTAAAGTCACAATATTTTTCATGTGTGATTTTTAAAGTCACAATATTTTTCATGTGTGATTTTTAAAGTCACAATGCATTTTCTCGCCAAAATCCAAAAACACGTTTTCCCGTCGCAAAAACGTGTTTTCTCGTGAGACCCGCAAAAAACAAATTTTCCCGTCGAAAACCCAAAAATGCGTTTCTCCACCAAAACGCGTTTTCTCGTCTAAAGCAAAAAATGCGTTTTTCCGTCTAAACCAAAAAATGCGTTTTTCCGTCAAAACCAAAAAAAAACGCATTTCCCGCCAAAACCAAAAAACATGTTTTCCCGCGAAAACCGCAAAAAACGTGTTTTCTCGTCATACCCGTAAAAACGCATTTTCCCGTCAAAATCACAAAAATGTGTTTTTCCGCCCAAACACATTTTCTCGCCAAAACCGACAACCATTTTTTCCCGCCAAAACCGCTAAAACATGTTTTCCATCAAAAATGCATTTCCGCCAAATTCACAAAATGCACATTCCCGCAAAAAAAAAAAGTGTTTCTCCTCAAAACCGCAAAAACACATTTTCCCGTAAAAAACGCAAAAACGCATTTTCCCACCAAAAACATAAATTCCACCAAAATCGCAAAAAATACAATTTCCCACCAAAACCGCATAAAATGCATTTTCCGTCAAAATGCAAAAACACATTTTCCCGCCAAAAACACAAAAGTACATTTTCCGTCAAAAAAACATAAAAACGTGTCTTCCCGCCGAAACTAGAAAACGCATTTTTCCACAAAAAACGGAAAATCTCCTTTCCGGAAAATCGAAAAAAATCTCGAAATGCTAATTTCAAAATAATTTTAGTGTAAATATATTTTAAACTAGATAATAAAAGTTAATATATTTAAAATTAATATCAAACATATGATTAAATAAAAAAAGAGTATATTTGTAATTTTTTTATTAAACTCATTTGGATGGAAATAGAAATAAAGAAACGAACATAAAAACTATTGTGATGGTTCATCTAGATAGCTCATCTGATATTGTGTATACAATGTTCAATTGATGGTTCATCTACATTGATGGTTCATCTACATTGATATTGCGATGGTTCATCTAGATAGCTCATCTGATATTGCGATGGTTCAATTGATGGTTCATCTACATTGATATACAATGTCCTTCAATAGCTCATCTATTTTGATACACAATATTGATGAGACCATCGTAAATAATTGGTCACTATCCCAACTCTAACTAAATGATATATCATAAAATAATATCTAAAAGTAATTCAATTATCAAACTACCCTCTCTCTCTCACTTTTCAAATTCCAGATCTATTTTCCCAGTGCCTCATTTCGCGACCCATTCTCTCCTTCTTCCTCATCAATTTTCACAGAACACCATTCTCCTTCTTGGAAATGGATCGTCTTCTTTGAGGAGAACTTGTTTTTGCGACAAAGAAGAGCTGGCGAGGCAAATTAAGTCATCTCAGTTCGACAAATCAAAGACTCTCAACAACAAATATGTAAGCTTTTGATTCTGGGTTTTATAGCTCTGATTTGGATTTTAGCTCTGCCAATTCAGAATTGGGTAAAGATTAACCGCCGCAGCACTGTCGGAGAACCACTGCATGAACCTCTCTGCTCTAGAATTGAGCTGTAATATATCACGGAAGAATCTAAGTAAATCTTCATCAGTGCTACTCCTCAATAGTCAGACAACTCTGACGCCATTCTCGATCTCTCCAAAGCTCAAGCAGACACAATCTCTCCAGAAATTGATAATACAACAAATTGTAAAGATAGAGTAAGTAAGCTGTGGAGACAGAGTAAGTAACCTAGCTTTCAGTTTTAAAAATGAAGCTTTTTTGACCTTGCTCTTATGCGTTTGTTAAAAGTTGAGTTTTTGATGTTTTTGGTGTATAGATGTTTGCATATGAGATGAGATTGGTAAAAGAGTTTATGGTTGAGTTTATAAAGGGCTAGACTTGGAGAATGGAGGCTTTGTTACTTTAATCTAGCTTTCTTTCTATCTTTTGTTGATGGTATCGTCTTAGTGTGAGACCAAATAAAGTTCTATATACATTGACTTGAATCTTTCTGGTGGTTTACTTGTGGATGTTAACCTTGAAGGAGTGGGGGATCTTGGTCCAAGAATCTTGTGCATAAATTTTGTCTATGTATATGTAAACCTTAAAGGAACGGTGGACATTTAGTTATCTATATACTACTTGAATCTATAGATTTTGTCTAAAAAACTTTATCCACGAATATTTGTCCATGTCCACATTTTAGAAAATATATGTCCACATTTTTCATACACTGTCCATGTCCACACATTTTTTATGTGTAAATGCTAATATATATAAAATATGTATATGAAAATGGATGTTATATAGATAAATTTATAAATGAATTGTTATAACAATTAAATTTATTTTATATACTTTAAAAATGGAGAAAAATCAATTGACAATATAAGCTGAAATAAGCAATAATAATATTAAAAATGAAATAACTAAAAATAAGAATATTTAGTCACCTTTTGTTGTCCATAACAATAAATTATTATGTTTATAATTTTTTGTATTAGAGTATTTTATTCTATATTCATGCCCAATTGTCCACAATTTTTTTGTCCACAATTTTTGTGGCCACATTTATCATATCTATTGAGATCTTTGTCCACCATTTTTCATCCACAACATTTTTTAATGTACATATCCACACATTTTTATATAAATGTTTATATATATATATATATACACGAAATGGATGTCAAAAGATAGAGAATCTTATATGCATTTTATTGTATTAATTATATTTGTTTTATATATTTTAAAATTTAAGATATAAGTAAATGAAAACATAAGTGAAATAAGAGAAAGAATAATAATAAAAATAATAAAAAATGTTTTAACTTTCAGATAAGGTTTTATGTTCCACATCTAACGGCTGTAAATTGAGACTCTCTCATATACATCTACTTTTGTAAGATCAGCAAGTTACTTTTTTTCTAACTAGATGACAAATTGATTTTTTAGATATGTAACTAAAAATAAAAAACAATGATACTAATCTCTTTCCTGTCACTGAGCAAAGAACATATATGTCAAGAAAACATTTCGTACACTGTGAAAGTATATCTTTAGCGTATTGTCTTAAAGTGTCAAAAATGAAAAAAAGTGTCCTATAGAGAAATCAACTCTATATATATACTCACTAATATTCTAAAGCTTTTAATTCAATATATGTAAATAAAACATTAAACTCTGGCAAACATAAGGGAACGGGAAAAAGGAACAAGGATCTTACAGAAGTTTACTTTTGTAAAAGGCACATAAGTAACAAGCTGGAGCCTACACTTTTGCCAAGCTGTTGGGGAAATTTTAGGAAACAATATCCAATATCCAGATACCAAATCAAATCTTTCAATTTTATTTTTGTCACCATCAAATCTTTAATATGAAACATCACTTTTATTTCAATTAAAATTTTAGTGAAGCAATTAGTAGTAGCTGACTCCAAGTAGGCAAACAGATTTGATATATCCTCACAGTTCCTAGTCCCACATTCTTAACATAAGAAGCACTTACTTTTTCAATCATGTCTCTGCTCTACTTTTTCTGAAGCTATTTTTTATTAGTTTTGCTTTTTTAGTTTATGCTTTTGCTTGGTTCTAAGTTATATAGTTGGCTTGTCAACAAAATTACACCGATATGACTGAGAAAATCAGATTATGTTTAACAAGATTTTCATGCACCATACAAATGAAGTACTTTTTTTTTGAGCAACACACAAATGAAGTACTATTTTGTAAAATGTATATGCTGCGACCAGCAACACAAAAGAAAAAACATATGTGCAAACAGTCCATTTATCTCAAATCAAAATTGTAGAAAAATGTTTAGGGTTGTAAATGGTAACCATGGAATGGAATTAATGGAATCAAAATAGATCAAAATAAATGAATTAGTTTAAAAATAGAATACTTTTTTGAAAAGGGACAAAAAAATAGAATACTTTTGTTCCATTCATTCATAATCAAAATTGTAGAGAAATATTTAAGAATGTTTTTTGTATATTTTTCAAATGAAGTATTTTTTGGAACGGCAATGGAATTGTTGATTTCTAGAATAAAATGATATGGAATAAATTATTTCACTAATTCCATAATTTTTTAGCATTTAACATGAATGCAATGAAATATTCATTCTAGATCAATTCTATAGACATTTAAAAAATATACAAAAAAACATTCTTAAATATTTCTCTACAATTTTGATTATGAATGAATGGAATAAAAGTATTCTATTTTCTGTCCCTTTTCAAAAAAGTATTCTATTTTTAAACTAATTCATTTATTTTGATCTATTTTGATTCCATTAATTCCATTCCATGGTTACCATTTACAGCCCTAAACATTTTTCTACAATTTTGATTTGAGATAAATGGACTGTTTGCACATATGTTTTTTCTTTTGTGTTGCTGGTCGCAGCATATACATTTTACAAAATAGTACTTCATTTGTGTGTTGCTAAAAAAAGTACTTCATTTTTTGTATATTTTTCAAATGTATATAGAATTGATCTAGAATGAATATTTCATTAATTGCATTCATGTTAAATGCTAAAAAATTATGGAATTAATGAAATAATTTATTCCATATCATTTTATTCCAGAAATCAACAATTCCATTGCCGTTCCAAAAATTAGATATATTTTTCAGAATTGTTGTGGAATTAATAGAATGATTCATTCCACAACAATTTATTTCAAAATAAATATCGAGTTGCAGCCTAAGAATATTACATATTTTAAAGATGCATATAAAATTTTTGGAATTTAACGAGCTGCAAACGGAGACGAAGTATAGTTGTTTCATTCGGACAATGACTCTGTTTTTGCATTTTAAACAAATAACATCAACTTTTTAAAAAAATATATACATGATATATATATATATATATACTGTATAAGATTGTCTGGTATGTTTTAAAATTCAGATTTGGAAATTACGTATTTAATATTGAGATCTGTCACTATACTTAAAACACTTGGGGAAGCTACAATGTCCCAACCAGACATAGCTGCTTTGTTGTCCGAAATGGCTCTCTTTTGGCAGTTCTCCAGTTCCATTGAATCTACTGAAAATTCAATTTAAGAATTGACCAAAAGTTGAAAGCGGTAATGATGACAATTGACAACGCAATGGCTCTCTTTTGGCAGTTCTCTTTTTTTGTTTTTACTGCACGCTTTAAGTTTCATTCGAAATGTCAACCCGTTAAAATGATGCTTAAATATCGAGTACAAATGCATACATGAAATATACCGTTGAACGATATATGATGCAACTACTAGACTAGTGGGGTTTCAAGTTCAATTAATAAAAAAGATGTTATTTTTTTGTCACGCTGATAAAAAAAAGATGTAATTATAAGTAAAAAAAAAAGAGGGAAATTGAATTACTAAAAACAATAAAAGATCGTTGATGTATTAATGAAAATTGGGAAATACCGTCCTTATGAGTCTGGTAAGTGCATCTTCTTCTCCTCCACAACAAAAGAAGTGATCTCGCTGGACGATCCAGCCGCTGTCGTCGTACATTTGGCACTCATGGGTCCTAATTCTCTCTGAACCATCAGATACCAAAAGCTTTAACTCTCACTGGTCCTTCGCATTCATTATCTTAACGGTCTCAAATGGACCATTTTAGTTTTTTTTTTTTAATTTGTCCAATAGTTTTTCCCCGATAAACTTACTTAGAATGGGAGAAGAAATCCGACGGTAAGACAAGTAGTCAAACCTGACTGGTCCTATCATCCCACGGTTATGGATCGTTGAAGCTTTGATTGATCAATGATTAAAAAGAGTATTCTCGGATTTTAAATATTTGTCACCAGATTTGACGTGACGATACATCTCTCCATAATTACTCACGAGGATTTTAACTATTAAAAGCCACACCAGCCTTTACCAATACTTTTGTTTTCCTTCTTTCCTAAATAAAAACCTAACTTTTTTTTTTGAGAATGAAACTCAATACTCATTTCAAATTTTCAATAGTTATTAAACCAAATTTCAGTGTTTACAGATATGGTTATACAACTTAGGTTCGTTTTTCAGTCTTAATCGTTGGCCAACAAAACTACAACTGGTGTGTGTTGGAGAATATTAATCCTACAACATGTGTTCTTTGCAACTCAATATATGAAAAGTTTAGGTATACTGGAATTACATTGCTGTTTATGAAAATGGGTCTAGCTAAGTTTTAAAAGTTTGAATCTAGTTAAATTTTTAGTCTTCGAAAGTTTTTTCAACCTTTTTGGGGTTTTCAAAGACCTCTACTTTAGTTAGCTATCCTAGATGCATTAGATTTTCTTTTCAATGTCAAACTGTATATTAAAAATGAAAATATACATACTTATAACAACATATAAAATTAAATAGATTTAATATCTAACTAGAATACTATGTATTTATTCGAAAATATGCATTTTTGACACACTTAATCATGGCTTGAACATATAGTTATTATTTAACCTAAGATTCATAATATCATGTTGGGAGTAATATTCATGCAAAACTATCATAATTTAGTTTAATTGAGATTTTTAAAACATTTATATATATAATTTTGTTGAAATATATTAATTGATATTACAATTTAGCTGTAATTTTATGCAGGTCTTATATCACGGTAAGCTTACTATCTATGGTGAATCGCTCAAATGCGTAGTGGTTAATGTGAGAAAACGCGTCAACTTATGTGATGAAAAGTTACTCTTAAAGATACAATAATAACAAACAAAAATCAATCAATCAATGGTTCTTGCCTTACATCTTTTCATCCATCGTCAATCAATGTACAATCAGCATCAGTTCATGTACTCTTAAAAGAAACCACAATAAATAACATGTTTAGCTTATTACCACGTCTAGCCCAACACAAAAACCATGATATGAAAGGTCGTCACATGTAATAATGCTCCATTCTTGTTATTTTACGAAAGATACGTTGAAAGAGTTCCCTAGGTGGAAGAATTGGCTTAAAACTTAAAAGCCTTCCATATATTGAATCTGAGAATGAGTTAGCGATTATGCATGCCGGGGTCAGATAGTATAAACTGAAAGAACGTGTGTTATAATTAGGGCTGCAAAATGAGAACAAAAAGAACAGGAAAATAGTGTTACATATTGGCATAGTGGAAAGATTACATACTTCATATTCTACGGCAGTGTGAACCCAACAATTCTACGCAGAGTTTTCCTGATCATTCTTACTATAATTGATGATTGGTTATATTCATATTGAAAAATGTAGCTACATACGGATGCATGTGTGAAAAAATGAGATGAGTACACACAAAGCTCTCTCTCTCTCTCTCTCTCTCTCACACACACACACACACACACACACACACATATATGCGAAGAGATGAGACAAAGATTCTATAGTGGAAGTAAGTGTGGAAATAAGGTGCATATAGTGGTCCTAACTAAAAGGTTTCAGAAGATACTAAGGCCTTCCCAGTGAAATGTAAGCGATTAAGATTACGAAAAAGATATCTCTTCATCACTTTAGGGTCCACTCTTCTTCTACCCTTTTTCCTTTAATAGGTCAATTGAAGAAGACGGATCGTGATCGTGCATGCTCCTTATTGGATTTTTTTTTCTCTCTTCTATTTTTCTATCTTAGTACACACAAGAGAAGAACAAGTGCTTAGATTCCAATATAATATACACATATACTCAGTATATTTTTTTTTATAATTGATTCAAACATATAGTATCGGATCATTTTGTCCATCCTACTCAACAAAAACAAAACATTTCTTGAAAGAGTTATTCTTGGGTTCACCCTAAGTTCACCAACCAATAAAATTGTGTTATTTCAAATTTGATATATTTTAAAAAAAGAAACAAAATCTTGTTAAATTATATTATGTTTTTAAAAATAAAAATACAAAATAAATAAATAATAATAATCATTAATAAAAACGAAAATAATTCTTTCAAAAAAATATTTTAACACTAAACCCTAAACTCTAATTCTAAACCCTAAACCCTTGGGTAAATCATAACCACTAAACCTTAAAATCTAATCCTAAACCCTAAACCTTTGGATAATCATAAACACTAAATTTTTAACATTAAAACACTAAACCCTAAACTCTAATCCTAAACCCTAAACCCTTGGGTAAATCATAAACAGTAAACTCTAAACTCTAATCCTAAACCCTAAACCCTTGGGTAAACCATAAAATAAAAATACAAAAAAATAAATAAAAAATAGTAATATTTACAAAAAAAAATCTTTTAAAAAAAACACTAAACCCTAAACCCTAATCCTAAACCCTAAATCCTTGGGTAAACCATAAACCCTTTGGATAAATATTAAACATTAAATCAAAAATTAAATATTAAATATTAAATCAAAAATATTTTGCAATTATTACTTTATTTATTTATATTTATCTTTTTATTTTAAAAACATTATATAATGTTACAATATTTTTTTAAAAGATTTTTTCGTTTTTTATAAATATTATTATTATTTTTTTGTATTTTTATTTTAAAAACATAATATAACTTAACAAGATTTTGTTTCCCTTTTTAAAAGATATCAAATATGAAATAACAATATCCTATTGGTTGGTGAACCTCTAGTTCTCACCAGAGGAATGAAGAATAAGTCTTCTTGAAAACAGCATTTTCTATAAGTCATTAATGCTCTTCAATATTGATTATTGAATAGCCCAAAAGTGAATGTTTGCAAATATAGATTTTATCGAATTTTTGAAAGCAAACTACAGCTTGTTTCTATTTTATCCAAATGTATTCCTTCTGTTTTTTTTATAACGGAATTCCATTTCATTCATTCTTTATATGATACTTTTACTGATGCTAGTCTTTGTCTCTAAGCCGTGTATATAGACAAGACAACTTGTGAGTTTTTTATATTATTTTATGAATACGGAATGTACGGTACATTATGTACCCTCCGTTCTAACCTGTATTCCCGTAATTCGTTGTCACATTTTGGTAATAGTTGACCAACATCTTTTTCAAAGCGTAGTTACAAACTTACAAAGTTAACTGCTATTATATTTGTAAAAAATATTTGCTTTTTTTTGAGAAAGTAAAAAATATTATGTTACCTAGCTACAAAAAGTATTATATTGTATAACATACACTATCACCCGTTAAACCTCTGGTAGTTGTATCCATTGTTGCTCCTTTCTTTACTTCTTCCATTGAGTAGTTTGGTAATGAATTAATAATGATTAACCGTAACACAGTCAAAGTGATATCGTATAAATTAATTGAGTCGGATAATTTGAACTGGAGCATATTTAAAACTGTGGGCCTCGTGGTTGGTGAAAATATGACAGTGTATGATTCTCACTTCTTTATGCTTTTTAGTTTTCATTTTATTTAATTTACTAGTAAGAAACCAAATCATACCTCGCAACGTGTGTGTGTGTGTGTTTGAACATATAAATTATATGTGTAATAAACTACGACTGGTGTGTGTAATCGTTGGCCAACAAAACGAGAATATTCATTTTTGCACACTTAATCATGGCTTGAACATATCAATAACAAACCATTACTTTATTTGTTTTGATGATATAGTTATTATGTACCCTAGACTCATAATATCATGTTGGGAGTAATATTCATGCAAAACTATCATAATTTAGTTTAATTGAGATTCTTAAACATTTTTACATCGATTGTTAAACTTATATATATATATATATATATATAATATTTTTGAAATATATTAATTGATATTACAATTTAGCTGTAATTTTATGCAGGTCTTATATCACGGTAAGCTTACTATCTATGGTGAAATCACTCGAAATTTCTCAAAATTGTGAACAACACTTTTAAATAGTTGATGTATTGCTAGAAATGTGTAGTGGTAAATGTGAGAAAACGCGTCAACTGATGTGAAGTTACTCTTCAAGATACAATAATAACAAACAAAAATCAATCAATCAATGGTTTTGCATGCATCTTTTCATCCATCGTCAATCAATGTACAATCAGCATCAGTTCATGTACTCTTAAAAGAAACCACAATAAATAACATGTTTAGCTTACAAAACCAGTTGCACAAAAAAAAGCTTACAAAACCATGATATGAAAGGTCGTCACATGTAATAATGCTCCATTCTTGTTATTTTACGAAAGATACGTTGAAAGAGTTCCCTAGGTGGAAGAATTTTGCTTAAAACTTAAAAAGCCTCTCATATATTGAATCTGTGAATGAGTTAGCGATTTTGCATGCCAGGGTCAGATAGTATACATTGAAAGAATGTGATAAAACTAGGGCTGCAAAGGGAAGAAAATAATGGGGTTACAAAATTTAAAAAGAACATATTGGCATATTGGAAAGATTTCATACTTCATATTCTACGGCAGTGTGAATCCAACAATTCTACGTAGAGTTTTCCATGTAATCTTTTTAGCAACAGTTTTCCATGTAATCACTCTTACTAATAATTGATGATTTTAAAACATTTCATATTGAAAATGTAGCTACATACGGATGCAAGTGTGAAAAAATAAGATGAGTAGACACAAACCACACATGCCAAGAGATGAGACAAATATTCTATAGTGGAAGTAAGTGGGGAAATGAGGTGCATACTGCATAGAGTGGTCCTAATTAAAAGGTCTCAGAAGATACTAATGCCTTCCCAGTGAAATGCAAGCGGTTAAGATTACGAAAGAGAAATATCTTCACTTAAGGGGTCCATTCTTCTTCTACCCTTTTTCCTTTAATAGGTCAATCGAAGAAGACGGATCGTGATCATGCATGCTCATTATTGGATATTTGTTTCTCTCTTCTATTTTTCTTTCGTAGCGTACATACAAGAGAAAGAACAAGTGCTTAGATTCCAATATAGTATACATACGTATATTTATTAGTATCGGATCATTTTGTTTATCCTACTCAACAAACATTTCTTGAAAACACCATTTTCTATAAGTCATTCATTCTCTTCAATATTGAATAGCCCAATTAAAAGTCAATGTTTGCAAATATAGATATCGAATTTTTGAAAGAAAATCTATAGTTTGTTCCCATTTTATCTGAATTTATTCCTTTTGTTTATATTCCATTTTATTCATCCTTTATATGATACTTTTACTGTTGCTAGTCTTTGTCGCTAAGCCGTGTATACAAACTAGACAAAGACTTGTGAGTTTTTTGTTACTTCATGAAAATAGAATGTACCTTCTGTTCTAACCTGTATTCCCGTAATTCGTTGTCACATTTTGTTGATAGTTGACCAACATCTCTTTCAATGCGTAGTTACGACGTAAAACTAAGGTGGGTGTCAGTTTATGTCTTAAGAATAGTATGATTAAGTCTCTTAACTCATGTTCTTAACTTTGTCTAATAGACGATTTTTAACTTTTTTTAGATTTTAACTAATGAAAACTAAGAACCGTCTTTTAAATATGAGCACTACAAGGGGAGGGGGTAAAGATAGCATAAGAAGATAGTGTTCTGGTCGAGAATGTTATCTTTGACATAACTCGTAATTTAAGGTAGCGTTTTTTATTCTCAATGCTATAAAACCGCATATATAATAGTATTGCAAGTTAAAGCTATCTTTACCGAGGCTTAAAAATGATTGCTTTTTTTAACCCTCATTTCATTTTCCCTCTCACTTTATTTAATTTGCCTCCAAAAATCCCCAACGCTAAAATCATAAACATTACATTTATTCTTTAAATATTTACATATATAAAAAAGAAAATTTTTTATTGGTTGAAAGTAACACACAGGATTACAATCTCTACCCTTAATTGTGTTTAATCCAAGGGTGGAGATTGTGTTTTGTCCTCTCCTTTTGTCTTACGAAACACTGACGAGAGAGAGAGATGAGAGATTGCAGGAGGAGGAAGAAGGGACCGCCTGAGTTTGTCGCCATCGCCACCGGTCTGAGTTCCTCGTCATCATCCGAGTCTGAGTTCGCCGCCATCGTCACATGTCTTTACTCATCGCCACTTTGTTCTTCTGAATCCATACTCCTCCTGAGAACGCCTCTCCCTCCAGAGCCAAATCCGAACCCAACCACCTGAGCTCATGGTTCAGTCTCCTCCTCAAAGCTCTCGCTACTCAATCTCTCTCATGTTTCTCCTCAGGTTCTCTCTCTCCAGATTCACTTTCCCTAAACAACAGATCTGAAAAATAAAGTCCTTAAAGTTTGTATCTTTATGTGCAGCCGACCAGTCGTCTCTCCACCCTATCGGTGGCTCGAACCTTTTGTTGTTTACCGATTCTCCTCCGTCAATTAGAATGAATCTTGGATGCTCTGACTGATCCATCCGATCAAACGGTCTCTATCTCTATTTCCTTGTGCAGAGAAGGAGAAAATTGTTTCTTCTTCTTCTTCAGCTTATCCGAAACAAGACATGTTTCTTCTTCTCAATCCTCGGGGCGAAGATGATTTCACCAAAACCCATCTCCAGGTTAGTTGTACTCTCACCAAACCAAGTTTAAAGTTTTGATCTTTTGCTCATAAGCACTGTTGTTTTCTTCGAATCAGCAAGTGCTCAAGTTGTATAGTAAAGAGCTACCAGACATGAACTACGCTTCAAACACTCGGAAGCAATCTACTTTCCTTGAGAGATGCGTCTCTAAACGGTAATATTCTCCACTTAACACTCTCTCTCTCTTACCTTATCAAGTCTTTTGATTGTTCATTTGCGTTGTGATATTTCTTGCAGCAAGTATTGTTCATTGGTTCTGAAGTCCAGAGTCTCTGATGAATCCTTTCATTTTGTATTCATGATTGATGTTTGTTATTGTAGGTGCTTTAGCTGTTAGCTCTGATGATCGTTACTTGGCGACTAGAGGAGTTGATCGCCATGTTCATATATGGGGCGTTCATACCAGAGAACATGTCGTGTTCATATAAAGTCCAATTTTTGTTTTGTGGTTTCTTCCGTCAAGTCTCAGCTTTTTATGATTATGTGTCTACAGGCCTTTACGTGTCACAAGAACACTATTTCTTCCCTATGATTTAGACGAACCGCGAGCTTCTACTCTGGTTCATTTGATCGAAGTGTCAAGGAGTGCTCTTACGGTTGGGAGATAGAATCATGTAGTTACACAAGGTAATATGCTGTCTTTTTTATCTTCCATTGTTGGAGATGATGTTAGATGCCGAGACAAGTCGTCTGATTTACCATGCACCTGCATCTGACTCTGTCGTTCTATAATCTATAGTCTGATTATAGTTGTGTATTGTGTTACATGCTTGAGTATATTTCTTGACCTTTGAGTTGTACAATTTTGTAGGAGAAGGCTCCCTATGTAGCTAAGGCTAATGGGTCTAAGGTTGAGTATGAGAAGACGAGAAACTCCGAGTTACGGAGTCATTCACAAGAAGAAGAGGAGGAGAAGAAGAAAAAAAGCGGTGTTTTCTAAGAATGACGGCTGTGGCTGCAGTCCCAATGTTCTGGTTTAGACTTTTGGTTAAGTTTTGGTTTAGGTTTTAGTTATTTTGTAAACATTTTCTATATATAAAAATTTTTAAAAATATTTTTATTTGTATTTGTATTTTAGTTTTTTTAAAATTTTTTAATAATGCTACAATAGCAAATATTATCTGCTATTATAAGTTATACAATTGCACAACTATTAAAACCCATCAAAAGACTTAATTAACACATCACAAAAATGCTATATAAAGTGCCAGAGAAAAGATTATGGGGGACACAGTTAGATCATTATAAGCTTGTATCCTGCAATAGTGTTTTCTTCATGATATATATGTGATGTTTTCTTGTAGTGGAGATATAAGAGTCATTTTTAGTAGAAAAGTAAAAAAAACAAAAGACAAAAATATCAAATTATGAGTTAAGAACTCGGTTAAGAGACCGGGTTAATCATAACCCTATTTTCTGTTGAGTGTGTAAGTTCCAAATTTGTTGATAATTAAAAAAAAACGTTACAATAAGTATTCACCACAATTTCACATGGTTTGGGTTGTTCCTAGATGGAAATTGCTTGGGAAGGTGAAATACTGTTACGTTCGAAAGTAATACTGGGTTTAGTCCATGATTTATGCCGGACCTTTTGAATAAGGCCCATTGTTTCTCCGGCTCAGATTTTAATTAGTTTTAGTATGTAAAAGCAATACTGCATCTACGAGAGTTTATTGCCCAAGACTCGTTATTAGGAATTTTAAGGCCTTAGCAATGCTAAATTGGAGACGTTTCAGGGTTGGGAATGCGGACTTTATGTGACGGAGAGTTAGCGTGGTAGACTTGAGGAAAAATGTGTCATCTTCTATGCATATAACTTATTAACTTACAAGATGTAAGAGATGAAATGAGTTATCATTGAAGAACGTTCCACACCAACAAATTTGGAGTCATTCTTGTACTATGCACGTAAGAGGCTAACTAAATTCACATTAACATTAGTCTTTGTATCTGGCTAGGGATTGTACGTACATTTGTACTGAAGGCATGCATTAAATTAGATGCACTGGCTTTCGCTTGCTATAGATTGTCAAACATTTTCAGCGATTGTCTATATCTTTTGTGGTTTACAATTTTCTCACGTGTGTATATATGTATATATATATATATATTTCTTGTGTGTGTGGGGGCAGCCTTGGTTGGGTGAGAGTTCCTACTAAATTATCAGCACGAAGTAGAATCAATAACATTGAATGTGATCGCTGTACACTCATTCTCCAACCATGGATAAAAAAATAAAGTCGATAATAATAAAACGAATAAAACAAAAGAAAAGCGACTCTTGAAGACACCAACGCCCTAGATCTGTTCCGACGCGTGCGCCCGTTCCGGCTCCGTTCGTCTATGTTTCTTTCTGCCTCCTGCCATCTCCTCCTTCTTTCGTCGACATGCTCGCGATCCTGGTGATAGAAGACGACTGTGTCGCTCAGATCTGGTCGAGTAGATCTTGATTTTGGGTCTCGTTCATCTTCTCTGGTGAAGTAGCGAGACGTTAGGAGTTCTGGAGGTTAGGTGGGGTCGGCTTTTAGGCTTAGGATTTGGAATCCCAATTTTCCGTTCGTTCTGTTTATGAAACTTGGTCGGTTTTGGACTGCTTGGAGAGGTTGTGCTTGGTGTGTTGTCTCTGTTCTTTGAAGTCAACTCTTGTGGTTGTTGATCTTTGAGGATCAGAGCCTTTTACGAGCTCTATTTTAGTTTTGAGGAGAATCGGAGAGAGATAGATGTTCATAGGAGCAAATGTTCCATTGTTGGTCGATTGTCTCCGATTTGTTCGTGATTGTCATGGAATTGGAGTGGAGTGGTTTTTATCCAGTTACCGGCTGTGTGAATAAGACGTGTTCGAGAAGCTTTTATAAGCTTCGCCTTGGGGCGTTGGGCGTATGAGGCGCGTGGAGAGCACAATCAAGGTCCAATGGCGAGTCTTAGTTGGGAATGAAGGGTGTGTAAAACGACGGTTAAGGATTCTAACCTCTCTCTCGATTATGTTTATGTGTTGGTGATGTTCGTGTGCGTCCGGTCTACCTATCTTCTCCTTTGTGTTATTTGTGGATGTGTTCTCGTTAGGTATGCATGTCCTTGAGTGTAAGGTGGTGCTCTCCTCTCCTGTAGTGATATATCTTTTCCTTGTTCTAGCATAAGTTATATTCTTCGTTGTTGTTTTTACTCTTGGCACCGAGGGGTTTATTTTACCTCGTCGGCTTATGCCTCCGAAAAGGCTTTGTTCCTTTGCCGGCTTTGTGTAAGACACAGTTATTTCAATATTAATCCAACAAATGACAAAAAAAAAGAATGTAATGGTTGATGGTAAGCCATTAATGACTTAGTTGTTTGTTTTAGTTTTCTCATTGTCTCAAAAGTCCACGCCAAAGTTACGATTACCACCATATCCCTAGTCTCTTCTGGTTTGCTTCTGAAACTTTTTCTCGATGGAGTTTTTGTATTTAAAGGCCACTTGACACCGAAGAAGCAAGAACCATCCAAACATACCGGAGACCGTATAATGGTAGTTTGATTTGGATATAATTAATTAGTTTTAGAAAGGAAAATTATCATAAGTCCATAAGGATTTTATCAAAGAGCACATTCTCATGTGCAAATTTTTGCTCTGTCGCAATACGGATATGTTCTTTGGAGCTAAAAAAGTCAACTGCTGGATAGTAAATGCCTAAATGAACATATGCACCAGGGACTTTTTTTTTTTATATTAACTTTTAACTAAGCAGTGGACAAAGTAGCCCTGCGACTTTGCCCCAAACCGAACCAGCCGAACCGAACCGAACCGACATTTTCGGTTTTCGGTTCGGTTATGTTTTCGAGTTCGGTTTGGTTCGTCACGATTTTAAAATAATTCGTTTTGGTTCGTTCTTCTGCTTTTGGAAAGAACCGAAAATAACCGAAATTAACCGAAAATAACCGAAAATCCGAATCGAAAATAACCGAAATAACCAAAAATAACCAAATTTAACCGAAAAATCCGAACTTTTTTAAAAACCTATACCAACCGAAAATCAAAAAAAAATCGGTTATTTTCGGAAATTTAGGTGAAAACCGAAAAATAACCGAAAACCGAACCGAACCAAAATTTAATTCGGTTACTTTCAGAAATGGTTTTTAAAATTTCGGTTAACCGAAAACCGACGGTTCGGTTCGGTTTCGGAAAACCGAAGTCGCAGGGCTAAGTGGTAGCCTAGTGGTAATCTTTTAAAGCTTGGTGTGTATTCACATAAGTTTTGAGTTCGATTCTTTGTGGGAACTAAATTATCATTACTTAGTCGGGCCAAGGGTCCAAATGGTTAACATGGTGTATCGTAACAAATGATCGGTCCACTTAACATTAGTCGGAAAGTATTCCAGACTCGAATCATGCAATGTGGTAGCCAGTCCACTCTATAGCATTAAGTGTGTTCTTCCCAGAGCCGACCGGATCAGACGATAGGGTATATAAAAAAAAATATGCACAAAGGGAGAAAATATTAAGATTTTCGAGGAATACATAGAGATGTCAATGCTTCCCCTGGTCTTTCCCACCGGAAATTCCAAAAGAATAACCATCTTCAACTCTTCTCGGTATTGGGAGTTTTTCAAGAAATATGCTTCTATATCTAACTTTTTTTTTTTTTTGCTAAATGGTAAATATCATTTCAAAATGAAAGTTGAGGTTTTACATGATGTGTTTGACAAGATATAAGACCTCGGTCTTGATTCCATGGCAAAAAGATAAAACATGGAAGAATATCAATCGATATCTTAGTCGTTCGCTTGAGCGAACAGACTAAAGATAGCGATACAAACTTGAAAAATCTGAGTGAGAGGCTGAACCAAGCTGGGTAAGGGAGAGAAGCTCGAAAACAAGGGAGACGAGACACCTAACGCTAACAAGAAGTTGTTTCATCCGGTTACCCGAACAGTTTGCTATTCCTCGGAAGAGCAGAACCACGCCAGCTCAAGGACTGCCCTCAGGTCCGAAAGCAGGGACAATGAAGTGAACCAAGTTCCAGCAAAGACGGACAACACTAACCGCAAAAGCTTAATAGCACTCAACTTGCACAATCCGCATCGCCCTCTAAGCCGATCGAACAAGGGCAGCATCACCACTCATGGGCCTTACTACCTCCTCTAGTAGCAAAGCGAACCCGAGCACAAGGAATCAAGAAACTTTGTTACCCATATCCGTTTAACCCGCAAATCAAACTCGGACCAACAAGCGGCGCCAAGTCCAAACAAAGGAGGGACGAGGAGCTAACTAAAGCTACACTCATTAGCAGAATCACTTAAGCTTGAACCTCGGATAATCTAACGTGTCGCTTCTCCCTGTGCTAGAAGTCCCGAGACCTCAAAACTCAAGTGGAGCCACCAGAGATAGCCTTTGACGGAGATAGCCACAAAGCGACGTTAAGGAACCACACCGACGGGATAACACATAAGCTGGCAGAGGCGACACATAACCTGGCTAAGAGAGGTTCAGAGATGGAGCAGTCGCTAGGCTCCTTAACTCGGCACATTCAAACCTTCGACGGAGCACCAAGAAAACCAAGTGCAGAGTCACTCACCAACATCAACCACGCCAGAGAGGAATATGGACAAGGTGGGAGCAGTAGGAGCCCTCTCGCAACGCCTATTGGCGCCGGAGAGGCAAGCGGAGGTCGTGACGGCGGAGTCGCGAAGAGTTAGGTTTGGGAGGATATTTGGGGGTATTACGCGCAAGGAGCCAATGATTTGTATATCTAACTTTTATTTTATGAAATTTTAATTTTCCGCTCACATGCATTGTTATGTTCAAAGAAGGATTGTACGTTATGAAGAACATATCAGATGCATAGAGGATCATTGTCTTAATTATATGGAACATGTCGGTCCATTAATTTAACAAACATATAAACTTTCTAGAAAGCATGAGAAAAATAGTAACAAACTTTGGTTTTCTTAATCGATTAATGTCAACAACAACAACATCACAAAGAAGTACCATCTATGAAAGAAAGAAAGAAAACAACGTCTTACACGTAACATAACACACCGAAAAGAACAGGTGAAATTATCCACACACGGACACAAAGAGCATTTAAGGAGTAGAAGGACAGTGGTAGTTAAGGAGTATGCGATATAATTAATCGGCCCTAAGAGACTGGTAAGTGTTAGCCGTCTATATCCATACTAATAACTTCAACGTCAGACCTTTCTACTAAAACCCTTTTACTATAAATTCTACGTACACTCCCACTTCTTCTCATCAAACTAATCAAAATCCCATTTCTATACGAACTCCTACCAAAATGACTATTCGTCTTCCATTGATCTACCTACTTGTTTCAGTCACTGCGATTGCGGCTGACTTATCACCGGAGCGTTACTGGAACACCGCCTTACCAAACACTCCCATGCCAAACTCTCTCCGCCATCTTTTACGCCAGGTTGAGTTTTATTTTGCTTCACCTACTTTCTATCTGTTTTCTACTTTTCTTCTAGTCTTTCACCACTATTCCTAAATATTTAAGGACCCTCTTCTCAGTGGCGAATCTAGAATAAATTTTTGTGGGGACATAAAAAATGAAAAACAAAATTATGGCTAGGGAAGAATCGAACCGGGGTCTGGGGGTAGCAAGTAAAGGCTGCAACCATCTCTGCTACGGAGAGCTTTTGGTTTCTTATGTAAATACATGTATTTCTACATTTCTGTGGGGCAACTGCCTCCTTTCTGGCCAACGTAGGTTCGCCACTGCCTCTTCTATTTTCTCTAGTTTGTATCGGTTTTCTATTTTAATATTTAAGGCAGATACAAAAAGGAATTGTAATTATGTTCTTAAGTTGTAAACGATTTTAAACAACTAGATAAAGGCTACATCATTTTAAAAACAGTTTATTTATTTATTTCTAGTCTTTCACCACTATTCCTAAATATTTAAGGACCCTCTTCTCAGTGGCGAATCTAGAATAAATTTTTGTGGGGACATAAAAAATGAAAAACAAAATTATGGCTAGGGAAGAATCGAACCGGGGTCTGGGGGTAGCAAGTAAAGGCTGCAACCATCTCTGCTACGGAGAGCTTTTGGTTTCTTATGTAAATACATGTATTTCTACATTTCTGTGGGGCAACTGCCTCCTTTCTGGCCAACGTAGGTTCGCCACTGCCTCTTCTATTTTCTCTAGTTTGTATCGGTTTTCTATTTTAATATTTAAGGCAGATACAAAAAGGAATTGTAATTATGTTCTTAAGTTGTAAACGATTTTAAACAACTAGATAAAAGACTACATCATGTGTAAAAAGTTTTTTAATATGAATAGATTAAACATTCTTAAAAAAGCGTAGACCTAAATGCAAAGAAAGATGTGTTTAGCTTGTACTTTACTACAATTTCTATACTATATGTTTGAAGATATGTGTAAAAGATGATTGGTTGCACAATCTTTGATAATTTGTGAACTTCTACGTTAATGGCAAATAAATGTTATTTACCAACTTATTTCGTTGTTCAGATTTCACCGATGAGAAAAGCACCAACGTCCAAGTAGGGAAAGGAGGCGTGAACGTCAACACCGGAAAGGTAAACCCGGCGGAGGAACCGCCGTGAACGTTGAAAAGGAGGTGTCCACGTGGACACTGGCAAGGGTAAGGAACACACGTGAGCGTTAGCGGCGGAAAAGGTCCGGGCGGAGGCGTGGGCGTCCATACCGGAAAGCCGGGAAAGCGAACAGACGTAGGAGGGTAAAGGCGGCGTTATAGTGCACACGCGACACAAAGGCAAGCCTGTTTACGTCGGTGTGAAACCAGGACCAAACCCTTTGTGTATAACTATGCAGCTAGCAAGACTCAGCTCCACGACGATCCCAAAGCGGCTCTCTTCTTCTTGGAGAAGGACATGGTTCCCGGGAAAGAAATGAACCTCAGGTTTAATGCGGAGGACGGTTACGACGGAAAAACGGCGTTTTGCCACGTGGGGAGGCCGAAACGATGCCGTTTGAGTCGGAGAAGTTTTCGGAGATCTTGAAGACTTTCGGTGAAACCGGTTCGGGAGAAGCTGAGATGATGAAGAAAACTATTGAGGAGTGTGAAGCTAAAAGAGTTGGTGGAGAGGAGAAGTATTGTGCTACGTCTTTGGAGTCTATGGTTGACTTTAGCGTTTCTAAACTTGGCAAAGATCACGTCCGTGCAGTTTCCACTGAGGTAAAGAAAAGAAATAACCACAAACCAATCTCTTATTCGATTAAAATTAGGCTATGTTCTAAAACTTGTTTAGACATCCGGGTTCGAGTCTTAGCCTACGGATTTAACATCCCTCCGTTAGCGCTGGACCCTTCGAGGATAGTTAGGAATGTGGCTGCCAGATACCAGAGTTATAAAAAAACTTGTTTAGACAATGCCTAAATTGTCCCTAGTCAAACGGTTTTAATAAGAAAATCAGTTTAGATGCAGCTTAGTCTCATAAATCTAACTAAAGCCTAGCGATTTCTTCGTTTTCTTGAACGTTAAACTAAATAAATAATTGGTTTCAGTTTTTGTTAAATTTGATGAGGTTTTGGTTATATTTACTTTACTGCTGGTTTGGATTCGGTTTGATTTCAGCTAATAATTAATTTTGTACAAGATGGTTATTTCTATTTCTCTTAAGATATTCTTTCTTTTTTGAAATGTAAGATGTTTAAAACAGTTTTATGTTTCAATATTTTTCATATTTTAAAATAAGTTTTAATTTTATTAAAGATTATGTAACCAATAATATTTTATGTTATATTTTGTAATTGGTTAGATAATTTTAATTTATATTTTAATAATACATCGGTATAACGAAATATAAAAATTGTATATAAATATCAGTTTGGTAGGTTTATTTATAAACTGTATGTAGGTTTGGTTATACTTAAACTGGCTAGCTTCGGTTCTTCAGTTTAGTAATAACTAAATGTTAAAGACATACTCAAGTTTGGCTTGGTTTAGATTCATTCTAATATTCTGGTTGATCGATGCCATGTACGTAACCTTGGTTCGCACAGGTGGCTGAGAAGAATGCACCGATACAGAAGTACAAAATCGCAGCGGCTGGAGTAAAGAAGTTGTCGGACGACAAGTCAGTGGTCTGTCACAAACAGAAGTATCCCTTCGCTGTGTTCTACTGCCACAAGGCGATGATGACGAGCGTTTACTCAGTTCCGCTCGAAGGAGAGAACGGGTTGCGGGCTAAGGCGGTTGCTGTATGCCACAAGAACACCTCAGCTTGGAACCCAAACCACTTGGCCTTCAAAGTCCTTAAGGTTAAGCCTGGGACCGTTCCGGTCTGCCATTTCCTCCCTGAGACCCATGTTGTTTGGTTCAGCTACTAGACATGCTTTCTATATTGTGTGTTATCTAATAATGTTTGAGACAATCTATCTGTTAGGATGTTTGATATACATATAGTAATGTGTGATTTTCCATATAATCAATGATCAACGGTATCTACATGCTTTTAGTATAAATACTTTACCTTCTTTTATGACCTACATGATTCTTGTTGTTTTGCAAAAAAAAAAAATATACAATAAAACTGATAAAGACTGTGATTATTTAGGGCTGTTACTATTAAAACTTAAGAAAATGTTTGAACTATTGCTTTTGTGGCTGTAACTTAAAAAATAAAAATTCTAAAGCCTTGAATTTAAGTTTTAAAAACAGCAAAGGAAGGAAAAGAAAAGAAAGTGGGACTTTGAGTAATTTCAGGAACTTTGAGTAAATTTAGGAAAACTAAAATGTGATTAGTAAAATTATTGGTTTTAATTTTATTGGTTTTAAAACTTTAGTTCATTGAAAGTTTTAAAGTCTTCAAAGTATAATCCCAATCAAAGTAGAAGTTGGTATAGTGGTACTAATTCAACTTTCGGCGAGACTTAATGCTGTTGACAATAAAGGTTCTGAGAGGCTGAAAACATTAATGGACATAAAGATGAGGGTTTATTTCACAAAATTTTTAGTTGAAGATTTGTTTTACGATTAATCTTTAGTTGAGGGTTTAAATTACTGAAAAATTTAGTAATTTATACCTGCAATGAAAAACAAAACAGTGAACAAACTCATAGTTAAACCAATCATAAAGTAAATTAGTTTCATGAAATTTCTGAACAAGTCAAACCTCATCTTGTAAAGATGAAGTGGAATGTTGACTACTTAACTCTTCTAAGTTGCCTGAGCTTTCCAAATCAATGGAGAACCTACTAATTTTAAGCTAAACAAATACAGAAATAAGACCACACTTAATGTGTAGAATGGTGGCTCAGTGAGCGTCCTCTAACATATCTATAACTTAAGTTAGGACAAGCTATCCTTTAGTTACTTTTTGTCTTTTCTATGATTGGATGGTACATGTTGGATGAAATGGCATGAGTGACTGGTTTGAGTGATGTAGCACTGAAAATGGCATTAAAGGCACTGTGCTTATAGGATGATCACTGAAAGATGAATGCGCTGAGGGAGGTTTTACCATAGCATTGAGAGACCGAGATGATTTGTTAGAGAAGAAAGAACGAGCTGATGGAGATTGGTCCACTTGGTTTGTTGACTGAGCTAATGTGGATTCCTTACCGAATGAGGATCGGATACCTGAAGTTTGGACTCTGGTCTTAGGTTGTTCCTTTGTACGAATTGACTAATGCAAAACCAGAACCAAACACTAATTTCAAAAACAAGTTCTTTTGTGAGAGAGCAAGCAGGAAAACAGGAATAGCTACGACCTAGATTTACCAAAGAAATGTGAGGTCTCATTGACAAAGAAAAGAGAGTTTGTATTAACAGTAGAGTCGGTCCTTAAATTTATGAAGTTTAAAATAATTACTAAATAATCAATATTTATATGATTTACTCAAAAAAGATTATTAGTAATTAATCCCTTAACTAAAGATAAATCGCAAAACAAACCCGATAAAGGTTACGGAGGGACGAAAACATTAACGGACATAAAGATGAAGGTTTATTTCACAGGATTTCTAGTTGATTGTTTGTTTTATGATTGATCTTTAGTTGAGAGTTTAAATTACTAAAAATCTTAAATAAAACAGTATCAACTATTTAGTTCTAAAAAATATTAGTGTATATATAAAACTAGTTTGCACCTACCAAAAAAAAACTAGTTTGCATATATAAATATATAATACAACTAGAGTTTGAATGTTAAAAGAACCATTTTTGGACCAACCTGATCAAATTCATGCTTGTGCTCGTCAACTTTAAGTTGACAGAATTGTCTGATACAGTTTCTTTTGTGTTTGATCAATTTTGAAATAAGATTTTTGAATTAACTTTTATGTAGTTTCTGAGATTCTTTTTTTTTTTTTTTTTTTGTAAATAACTCGTGTATCATTTAATTTTCACTGTTTTATTCCTTAGAAAAATATATTTGCTTGCTTAATTTTTTTATTTATTTACTCAACTAACAAAATCTTGAATTTGTAATAGGAAAATAAGGAGGCTAAATCAAATCTTGAATTTATATCATAAAAAGCTAAAGAGCAAAACTAAAATTCAAACATAGTTTGACCACACCAAACGATTTTCAACGCTGAAAAGACTATACGGAACTTGAGAGTCATGGTCAATTTCAATTATGTTGACAGAATTTTCTGATACATTATATATTTTTGCTGAATTTTGAAATAAGATATTTGAATCAACTTTTACGTTGTTTCTGAGTATTTTTTTTGTAATTAACTCGTGTATCATTTAATTTTCACCGCTTTATTCATTGGAAGTATTATATTTTCCATCTTAATTTTTATTCAACAAACAAAATCTTGAATGTATAAAACAAAACTAAAATTCAAAAAAAAAAACATAGTTTGACCGCACCAAAACGATTTCAACGCAGAAAGAGACTAGAGAGTCAAGGGTAGAATAGACAATTCGCTGAGATAAATACAAACTAGGTCCTAATCATAGAGAGGGGCAGATTAGTCAATTTAAGCACTAATGTGAATAGTGTATTAAACACGATTAGTAGTAAGTTATTTGAACAGCAACATGCAGCCGAGCAGAGAACAGGAGTCCGGAAAAAAGCCTTACGACGACGGTCACACTCTCCTATCTCCTTCGGGAACTGCGACATTACCATAAATAGCAAAACTCAATTTTCTTCGCCGGAGATTCTCCTTTGAGATCCGGGGGTTCACTGAGAGAGAGAGAGAGAGAGAGCACGAAGGAAGCTGAGTGTGGTCGATCAAACACGCAAATTAGGGTTTCGTCTAGTACATTGCCGTTGCTCACTGTTCAGTTTTCCCGAATCGTTTCTCTGTTCCGTGCGGCTCATCGTTTTGCTTTGTTGATGATTGATTTGATTTTGAAATGTCGTTTTGATTTTCTGAGATTATTTGTATTTTTAGAAAGAAAAATGAAGTTGAGTATCCTCTTAGTCAAGCTCTGTGCTTTATGTGAACTTATTTCACTAAGTGTACAATGCTGATTTGTGGGGGCTCCTTTTGTTATTAGGAGAAAGCCTTCTCCATTGAAAAATGATGGAGAAGTCAGTAAAAGTCGACGGCTTACCATTTAAGTGGGGTAAAAAGAAAGGACCTTGCGTTGAAAACAAGGATGTTCAGTACTACGAATCTTTCACTTACGGTGGTTGTGAGTACTGTCTTTATGACTGTGTCTCAGTTGAAGATGATAGTAAAGTGGACTCCCGTGAGTTCTTTGTTGGCAAGATCATAAAAATGTGGGAGTATACTGATCAGCGTCAAGACCCGAGGAGAGTCGAGTTACTCTGGTTCTTTAAACCCTCTGAGCTTTCCTTGTACCTTGAAGGAGTTCAAGATGTACTTGCTAACGAACTGTTCTTGGCTTCTGGGTCAGGTCTTGGCCTCACCAATGAAAACCTATTGGTAAGTAAGTTTCTATCCTTTTCTACATGATGGCATCCAGTTTCTTGCTGACGCATAGACTAGCTATAGTTTTGCTGTTTATCTTTATTTGTTTTGATGATATAGTTATTATGTACCCTAGACTCATAATATCATGCTGGGAGTAATATTCTTGCAAAACTATCATAATTTTGTTTAATTGAGATTCTTAAACATTTTTTACATCGATTGTTAAACTTATATATATATATATATATATATAATATTTTTGAAATATATTAATTGATATTAATATTTAGCTGTAAATTTAATGCAGGTATGCTTATATCACGGTAAGCTTACTATCTATGGTGAAATCACTCGAAATTTCTCAAAATTGTGAACAACACTTTTAAATAGTTGATGTATTGCTAGAAATGTGTAGTGGTAAATGTGAGAAACGCGTCAACTGATGTGAAGTTACTCTTCAAGATACAATAATAATAAACAAAAATCATTCAATCAATGGTTTTTGCATGCATCTTTTCATCCATCTTCAATGAATGTACAATCAGCATCAGCTCATTTACTCTTAAAAGAAACCACAATAAATAACATGTTTAGCTTACAAAAACCAGTTGCACAAAAAAAAAAAGCTTACAAAAACCATGATATGAAAGGTCGTCACATATAATAATGCTCCATTCTTGTTATTTTACGAAAAATAGGTTGAAAGAGTTCGCTAGGTGGAAGAATTTTGCTTAAAACTTAAAAAAGCCTCTCATATATTGAATCTGTGAATGAGTTAGCGATTTTGCATGCCAGGGTCAGATAGTATACATTGAAAGAATGTGATAAAACTAGGGCTGCAAAAGGGAAGAAAATAATGGGGTTACAAAATTTAAAAAGAACATATTGGCATATTGGAAAGATTTCATACTTCATATTCTACGGCAGTGTGAATCCAACAATTCTACGTAGAGTTTTCCATGTAATCTTTTTTTAGCAACAGTTTTCCATGTAATCACTCTTACTAATAATTGATGATTTTAAAACATTTCATATTGAAAATGTAGCTACATACGGATGCAAGTGTGAAAAAATAAGATGAGTAGACACAAACCACACATGCCAAGAGATGAGACAAATATTCTATAGTGGAAGTAAGTGGGGAAATGAGGTGCATACTGCATAGAGTGGTCCTAATTAAAAGGTCTCAGAAGATACTAATGCCTTCCCAGTGAAATGCAAGCGGTTAAGATTACGAAAGAGAAATATCTTCACTTAAGGGGTCCATTCTTCTTCTACCCTTTTTCCTTTAATAGGTCAATCGAAGAAGACGGATCGTGATCATGCATGCTCATTATTGGATATTTGTTTCTCTCTTCTATTTTTCTTTCGTAGCGTACATACAAGAGAAAGAACAAGTGCTTAGATTCCAATATAGTATACATACGTATATTTATTAGTATCGGATCATTTTGTTTATCCTACTCAACAAACATTTCTTGAAAACACCATTTTCTATAAGTCATTCATTCTCTTCAATATTGAATAGCCCAATTAAAAGTCAATGTTTGCAAATATAGATATCGAATTTTTGAAAGAAAATCTATAGTTTGTTCCCATTTTATCTGAATTTATTCCTTTTGTTTATATTCCATTTTATTCATCCTTTATATGATACTTTTACTGTTGCTAGTCTTTGTCGCTAAGCCGTGTATACAAACTAGACAAAGACTTGTGAGTTTTTTGTTACTTCATGAAAATAGAATGTACCTTCTGTTCTAACCTGTATTCCCGTAATTCGTTGTCACATTTTGTTGATAGTTGACCAACATCTCTTTCAATGCGTAGTTACGACGTAAAACTAAGGTGGGTGTCAGTTTATGTCTTAAGAATAGTATGATTAAGTCTCTTAACTCATGTTCTTAACTTTGTCTAATAGACGATTTTTAACTTTTTTTAGATTTTAACTAATGAAAACTAAGAACCGTCTTTTAAATATGAGCACTACAAGGGGAGGGGATAAAGATAGCATAAGAAGATAGCGTTATGGTCGAAAATGCTATCTTTGACATAACTCGTAATTTAAGATAGCGTTTTCTATTCTCAATGCTATAAAAAAACCGCATATATAATAGTATTGCAAGTTAAAACGCTATCTTTACCGAGGCGAAAAATGATTGATTTTTTTTTAACCCTCATTTCATTTTTCCTCTCACTTTATTTAATTTGCCTCCAAAATCTCCAACATTAAAATCATAAACATTACATTTATACTTTAAATATTTACATATAAAAAAAAGAAATTGTTTTATTGGTTGAAAGTAACACACAAGGATTACAATCTCTACCCTTAATTGTGTTTAATCCAAGGGTGGAGATTGTGTTTTGTCCTCTCCTTTTGTCTTCTGAAACACGACAGAGAGAAGAGAGAAGAGAGATGAGAGATTGCAGGAGGAGGAAGAAGGGACCGGCCTGAGTTTGTCGCCATCGTCACCGGTCTGAGTTCCTCGTCATCGTCACGAGTCTGAGTTCGTCGCCATCGTCACATGTCTTTACTCATCGCCACTTTGTTCTTCTGGAATCCATACTCCTCCTGAGAACGCCTCTCTCCCCTCTGCAGAGCCAAATCCGAACCCAACCACCTGAGCTCATGGTTCAGTCTCCTCCTCAAAGCTCTCGCGCTACTCAATCTCCTCTCATGTTTTCTCCTCAGGTTCTCTCTCTCTCCAGATTCACTTTCCCTAAACAACAGATCTGAAAAAATAAAGTCCTTAAAGTTTGTATCTTTATGTGCAGCCGCCGACGCAGTCGTCTCTCCACCCTATCAGTGAGAAAGCTCGAACCTTTTTGTTGTTTACCGATTCTCCTCCGGTCAATTAGAATGAATCTTCGGATGCTCTGACTGATCCATCCGATCAAACGGTCTCTATCTCTATTTCCTTGTGCAGAGAAGGAGAAAATTGTTTCTTCTTCTTCTTCTTCTTCTTCAGCTTATCCGAAACAAGACATGTTTCTTTTTCTCAATCCTCGAGGCCAATATGATTTCACCAAAACCCATCTCCAGGTTAGTTGTACTCTCACCAAACCAAGTTTAAAGTTTTGATCTTTTTTGCTCATAAGCACTCGTTGTTTTCTTCGAATTTCGAATCAGCAAGTGCTCAAGTGGTATAGTAAAGAGCTACCAGACATGAACTACGCTTCAAACACTCAGAAGGGATATACTTTCCTTGAGAAATGCGTCTCTAAACGGTAATATTCTCCACTTAACACTCTCTCTCTTACCTTATCAAGTCTTTTGATTGTTTAGTTGTGTTGTGATATATCTTGCAGCAAGTATTGTTCATTGGTTCTGAAGTCCGGAGTCTCTAATGAATCCTTTCATTTTGTATTCATGATTGTTGTTTGTTATTGTAGGTGCTTTAGCTGTTAGCTCTGATGGTCGTTACTTGGCGACTAGAGGAGTTGATCACCATATTCATATATGGGACGTTCATACCAGAGAACATGTCCGTGTTCATATAAAGTCCAATTTTTGTTTTGTGGTTTCTTCCGTCAAGTCTCAGCTTTTTATGATTATGTGTCTACAGGCCTTTACAGGTCACAAGAACACTATTTCTTCCCTATGATTTAGACACGGAACCGCGGAGCTCTACTCTGGTTCATTTGATCGAAGTGTCAAGGAGTGCTCTTACGGTTGGGAGAGATAGAATCATGTAGTTACACAAGGTAATATGCTGTCTTTTTTTATCTTCCATTGTTGGAGATGATGTTAGATGCCTGAGACAAGTCGTCTGATTTACCATGCACCTGCATCTGACTCTGTGCGTTCTATAATCTATAGTCTGATTATAGTTGTGTATTGTGTTACATGCTTGAGTATATTTCTTGACCTTTGAGTTGTACAATTTTGTAGGAGAAGGCTCCCTATGTAGCTAAGGCTAATGGGTCGCAAGGTTGAGTATGAGAAGACGAGAAACTCCGAGTTGCACGAGTCATTCACAAGAAGAAGAGGAGGAGAAGAAGAAAAAAATCGGTGTTTTCTAAGAATGACGGCTGTGGCTGCAGTCTAATGTTTACGGTTTAGACTTTTGGTTAAGTTTTGGTTTAGGTTTTAGTTATTTTGTAAACATTTTCTATATATAAAAATTTTTAAAATATTTTTATTTGTATTTGTATTTTTAGTTTTTTTTTAAAATTTTTTTAATAATGCTACAATAGCAAATATTATCTGCTATTATAAGTTATACAATTGCACAACTATTAAAACCCTATCAAAAGACTTAATTAACACATCACAAAAAATGCTATATAAAGTGCCAGAGAAAAGATTGCGGGGGCAGACACAGCGTTCGTCATAACGCTGCGCTATCCTGCAATAGTGTTTTCTTCATGATATATATGTGATGTTTTCTTGTAGTGGAGATATAAGAGTCATTTTTTAGCCGAAAAGTGTAAAAAACAAAAGACAAAAAATATCAAATTATGAGTTAAGAACTCCGGTTAAGAGACCGGGGTTAATCATAACCCTATTTTCTGTTGAGTGTGTAAGTTCCAAATTTGTTGATAATTAAAAAAAAAAAACGTTACAATAAGTATTCACCACAATTTCACATGGTTTTGGTTATTCCTAGATATACTGTTTACGTTTTAAAGTGGTACTGGGTTTTGTCCATGATTGATGTCGGGCCTTTTGGATAAGGCCCATCGTTTCTTCAGTTAGATTTTATTAGTTTAAAAAATTTAATATATAAAAGCTATGCTGCAATAGCATCTACGAGAGTTTAAATATACTGGTTATTAGGAGTTTTAAGGCCTTTGCAATGCTAAATTGGAGGGAGACGTTTCGGGATTTGCGGAATTATAAGCGACGGAGAGTTAGCGTGATAGATTTGAGGAATAAATGCGCCATCTTCTATACATAGAACTTATAAGATGTATGAGATGAAATGAGTTATCATTGAAGAACGTTCCACACCAACAAATTTGGAGTCATTCTTGTACTATGCACGTAAGAGGCTAACTAAATTCACATTAACATTAGTCTTTGTATCTGGCTAGGGGATTGTACGTACATTTGTACTGAAGGCATGCATTAAATTAGATGCACTGGCTTTCGCTTGCTATAGATTGTCAAACATTTTCAGCGATTGTCTTCATTTTTTTTGTGGTTTAGAAATTTCTCACGCTAAATATTAAATATATTTTGTGTGTGTACGTGTGTGGCCGCCTTGGTTGGGGACTTTCCTACTAAATTATTAGCATGAAGTAAAATCAATAAACATTGAATACAATCGCCGTACACTTATTTCCAACAATGGATAAAAATAAAAAGTCGATAATAATAAAAACGAATAAAACAAAAGAAAAGAAAGCGACTCTTGAAGACACCAACGCCCTAGATCTGTTCCGACGCGTGCGCCCGTTCCGGCTCCGTTCGTCTATGTTTCTTTCTGCCTCCTGCCATCTCCTCCTTCTTTCGTCGACATGCTCGCGATCCTGGTGATAGAAGACGACTGTGTCGCTCAGATCTGGTCGAGTAGATCTTGATTTTGGGTCTCGTTCATCTTCTCTGGTGAAGTAGCGAGACGTTAGGAGTTCTGGAGGTTAGGTGGGGGTCGGCTTTTAGGCTTAGGATTTGGAATCCCAATTTTCCGTTCGTTCTGTTTATGAAACTTGGTCGGTTTTGGACTGCTTGGAGAGGTTGTGCTTGGTGTGTTGTCTCTGTTCTTTGAAGTCAACTCTTGTGGTTGTTGATCTTTGAGGATCAGAGCCTTTTACGAGCTCTATTTTAGTTTTGAGGAGAATCGGAGAGAGATAGATGTTCATAGGAGCAAATGTTCCATTGTTGGTCGATTGTCTCCGATTTGTTCGTGATTGTCATGGAATTGGAGTGGAGTGGTTTTTATCCAGTTACCGGCTGTGTGAATAAGACGTGTTCGAGAAGCTTTATAAGCTTCGCTTAGGGCGTTAGTATGAGGCGTGGAGAGCACAATCAAGGTCCAATGGCGAGTCTTAGTTGGGAATGAAGGGTGTGTAAAACGACGGTTAAGGATTCTAACCTCTCTCTCGATTATGTTTATGTGTTGGTGATGTTCGTGTGCGTCCGGTCTACCTATCTTCTCCTTTGTGTTATTTGTGGATGTGTTCTCGTTAGGTATGCATGTCCTTGAGTGTAAGGTGGTGCTCTCCTCTCCTGTAGTGATATATCTTTTCCTTGTTCTAGCATAAGTTATATTCTTCGTTGTTGTTTTTACTCTTGGCACCGAGGGGTTTATTTTACCTCGTCGGCTTATGCCTCCGAAAAGGCTTTGTTCCTTTGCCGGCTTTGTGTAAGACACAGTTATTTCAATATTAATCCAACAAATGACAAAAAAAAAGAATGTAATGGTTGATGGTAAGCCATTAATGACTTAGTTGTTTGTTTTAGTTTTCTCATTGTCTCAAAAGTCCACACCAAAGTTATGATTTGCGCTTTTGAAACTTTTTCTCGATCCAGGGCCGATTCATTGGGGGAACAAACGGTGCGACCGCCCCGGACCCAATCTCGTGTCCCCATAATAATTAAGGGGTCCAATTTTTTTATAAATCTATATTTTTATATATAAATTTTTTATAAATATAATAAATAAAATTGAAAAGGATCCAAAATTATTTGATATGTATATAGTTTTATTTTCATTACAAAATATACAAAATATTAAAGATTAAATTTTAAAAAATATTTTAAACATTATCTGTATATAAATTTTAAAGTGTAAAAAATAAATCTTTTCATTCTACCATAACAAGATTGGAAATTTACCATCGATCGAAGCTAAAAAAATACATAGCCACATGACACCGAAGAAGCAAGAACCATCCAAACATACCGGAGACCGTATAATGGTAGTTTGATTTGGATATAATTAATTAGTTTTTAGAAAGGAAAATTATCATAAGTCCATAAGGATTTTATCAAAGAGCACATTCTCATGTGCAAATTTTTGCTCTGTCGCAATACGGATATGTTCTTTGGAGCTAAAAAAGTCAACTGCTGGATAGTAAATGCCTAAATGAACATATGCACCAGGGACTTTTTTTTTTTATATTAACTTTTAACTAAGCAGTGGACAAAGTAGCCCTGCGACTTTGCCCCAAACCGAACCAGCCGAACCGAACCGAACCGACATTTTCGGTTTTCGGTTCGGTTATGTTTTCGAGTTCGGTTTGGTTCGGTACGATTTTAAAAAATAATTCGGTTTTCGGTTCGGTTCGGCTCGGTTTTCGTTTTTTTTTTTTTTTTTGGAAAGAACCGAAAATAACCGAAATTAACCGAAAATAACCGAAAATCCGAATCGAAAATAACCGAAATAACCAAAAATAACCAAATTTAACCGAAAAATCCGAACTTTTTTAAAAACCTATACCAACCGAAAATCAAAAAAAAATCGGTTATTTTCGGAAATTTAGGTGAAAACCGAAAAATAACCGAAAACCGAACCGAACCAAAATTTAATTCGGTTACTTTCAGAAATGGTTTTTAAAATTTCGGTTAACCGAAAACCGAACCGAACCAAAATTTAATTCGGTTACTTTCAGAAATGGTTTTAAAATTTCGGTTAACCGAAAACCGAACCGAACCGACATTTTCGGTTTTCGGTTCGGTTCGGAAAACGAGTCGCGAGGCTAAGTGGTAGCCTAGTGGTAATCTTTTAAAGCTTGGTGTGTATTCACATAAGTTTTGAGTTCGATTCTTTGTGGGAACTAAATTATCATTACTTAGTCAGTTTGGGCTTGGGCTTCGGTCCAAATGGTTAACATGGTGTATCGTAACAAATGATCGGTCCACCCTTAACATTAGTCGGAAAGTATTCCAGACTCGAATCATGCAATGTGGTAGCCAGTCCACTCTATAGCATTAAGTGTGTTCTTCCCAGAGCCGACCGGATCAGACGATAGGGTATATAAAAAAAAATATGCACAAAGGGAGAAAATATTAAGATTTTCGAGGAATACATAGAGATGTCAATGCTTCCCCTGGTCTTTCCCACCGGAAATTCCAAAAGAATAACCATCTTCAACTCTTCTCGGTATTGGGAGTTTTTCAAGAAATATGCTTCTATATCTAACTTTTTTTTGCTAAATGGTAAATATCATTTCAAAATGAAAGTTGAGGTTTTACATGATGTGTTTGACAAGATATAAGACCTCTGGTCTTGATTCCATGGCAAAAAAGATAAAAACATGGAAGCAAATATCAATCGATATCTTAGTCGTTCTGCTTGAAAGCGAACAGGACTAAAGATAGCGATACAAACTTGAAAAATCTGAGTGAGAGGCTGAACCAAGCTGGGTAAGGGAGAGAAGCTCGAAAACAAGGGAGACGAGACACGCAACGCTAACAAGAAGTTGTTTCATCCGGTTACCCGAACAGTTTGCTATTCCTCAGAAGAGCAGAACCACGCCCGCTCAAGGACTGCCCTCTAGGTCCGAGCAGGGACAATGAAGTGAACCAAGTTCCAGCAAAAGACGGGACAACACTAACCGCAAAAGCTTAATAGCACTCAACTTGCACAATCCGTACTCGTCCTCTAAGCCGGTATCGAACAAGGGGCAGCATCACCACTCATGGGCCTTACTACCTCCTCTAGTAGCAAAGCGAACCCGAGCACAAGGAATCCGAAGAAACTTTGTTACCCATATCTGTTTAACCTGCAAATCAAACTCAGACCAACAAGCGACGCCAAGTCCGAAACAAAGGAGGGACGAGGAGCTAACTAAAGCTACACTCATTAGCAGAATCACTTAAGCTTGAACCTTCGAAGATACGAACGTGTCGTTTCCTCACCTGTGCTAGAAGTCCCGAGACCTCAAAACTCAAGTGGAGCCACCAGAGATAGCCTTTGACGGAGATAGCCACAAAGCGACGTTAAGGAACCACACCGACGGGATAACACATAAGCTGGCAGAGGCGACACATAACCTGGCTAAGAGAGGTTCAGAGAGATGGAGCAGTCGCTAGGGCTCCAGAACTCGAAGCACATCTCAAACCTTCGACGGAGCACGCCGAAGAAAACCAAGTGCAGAGTCACTCACCAACATCAACCACGCCGGAGAGGAATATGGACAAGGTGGGAGCAGTAGGAGCCCTCTCGCAACGCCTATTGGCGCCGGAGAGGCAAGCGGAGGTCGTGACGGCGGAGTCGCGAAGAGTTAGGTTTGGGAGGATATTTGGGGGCGCGTGTGTATTACGCGCAAGGAGCCAATGATTTGTATATCTAACTTTTTATTTTATGAAATTTTAATTTTCCGCTCACATGCATTGTTATGTTCAAAGAAGGATTGTACGTTATGAAGAACATATCAGATGCATAGAGGATCATTGTCTTAATTATATGGAACATGTCGGTCCATTAATTTAACAAACATATAAACTTTCTAGAAAGCATGAGAAAAAAATAGTAACAAACTTTGGGTTTTCTTAATCGATTAATGTCAACAACAACAACATCACAAAGAAGTACCATCTATGAAAGAAAGAGAGAAAGAAAAGAACGTCTTACGTAGTTACGTAACACACCGAAAAAGAACAGGTGAAATTAAAAACACATGGACAAAAAGAGCATTTAAGGAGTAGAAGGCCAGTGGTGGTTAGGGAGTAGTGCGGTATAATTAATCGGCCCTAATAGACTGGTAAGTGTTAACCGTCTATATCCATACTAATAAATTCAACCTCAGAACTTTCTACTAAAACCCTTTTACTATAAATTCTACGTACACTCCCACTTCTTCTCCTCAAGTTCATCTAAACCCCCATTTATATATTCTAACTCCTACAAAAATGGCCGCTTGTCTTCCATTGATCTGTCTTCTTGTTTCAGTCTCGGCGATTGCGGCTGACTTATCACCGGAGCGTTACTGGAACACAGCCTTACCAAACACTCCCATTCCAAACTCTCTCCGCCATCTCTTTACGCCAGGTTAAAATTTATTTTACTTCACCAATTTAAATTTGTTTATTTATTTATTTCTAGTCTTTCACCACTATTCCTAAATATTTAAGGACCCTCTTCTCAGTGGCGAATCTAGAATAAATTTTTTGTGGGGACATAAAAAATGAAAAACAAAATTATGGCTAGGGAAGAATCGAACCGGGGTCTGGGGTAGCAAGTAAAGGCTGCAACCATCTCTGCTACGGAGAGCTTTTGGTTTCTTATGTAAATACATGTATTTCTACATTTCTGTGGGGGCAACTGCCTCCTTTCTGGCCAACGTAGGTTCGCCACTGCCTCTTCTATTTTCTCTAGTTTGTATCGGTTTTTCTATTTTAATATTTAAGGCAGATACAAAAAAAGGGAATTGTAATTATGTTCTTAAGTTGTAAACGATTTTAAACAACTAGATAAAAGACTACATCATGTGTAAAAAAGTTTTTTTTAATATGAATAGATTAAACATTCTTAAAAAAAAGCGTAGACCTAAATGCAAAGAAAGATGTGTTTGACTTGTACTTATTACAATTTCTATATATATTTGAAGTTATGTGTAGCAAGCTGTTTGGCTACACAATCTTTGATAATTTGTGAACCTGTACCCTAGTAGCAAACAAATGTCTACGTACCAAATTATTTTGTTGTTGCAGATTTCACCGATGAGAAAAGCACCAACGTCCAAGTAGGGAAAGGAGGCGTGAACGTCAACACCGGAAAAGGTAAACCCGGCGGAGGAACCGCCGTGAACGTTGGAAAAGGAGGTGTCCACGTGGACACTGGCAAGGGTAAGGGAACACACGTGAGCGTTAGCGGCGGAAAAGGTCCGGGCGGAGGCGTGGGCGTCCATACCGGAAAGCCGGGAAAGCGAACAGACGTAGGAGTGGGTAAAGGCGGCGTTATAGTGCACACGCGACACAAAGGCAAGCCTGTTTACGTCGGTGTGAAACCAGGACCAAACCCTTTTGTGTATAACTATGCAGCGAGCAAGACTCAGCTCCACGACGATCCCAAAGCGGCTCTCTTCTTCTTGGAGAAGGACATGGTTCCCGGGAAAGAAATGAACCTCAGGTTTAATGCGGAGGACGGTTACGACGGAAAAACGGCGTTTTTGCCACGTGGGGAGGCCGAAACGATGCCGTTTGAGTCGGAGAAGTTTTCGGAGATCTTGAAGACTTTCTCGGTTAAACCCGGTTCGGGAGAAGCTGAGATGATGAAAAAAACGATTGAGGAGTGTGAAGCTAAAAGAGTTGGTGGAGAGGAGAAGTATTGTGCTACGTCTTTGGAGTCGATGGTTGATTTTAGCGTTTCTAAACTTGGCAAAGATCACGTTCGTGCTGTTTCGACAGAGGTAAATAAACTAATTAAGAACCATGAACTAATCTCTTTCTTTTTCTACAGTTTATGATTAGGCCTTAGATAAAACAAAAAATATATATTTGCAAATTGGTTTTAGAATTTGTAAAATTTGATCAGGTTTCAGTTGTGTTTACTTTTATTTTCTGTTTGATAATTCAGCTACTATTTAATTTTGTACAAGATGGTTATTTCTATTTCTCTTAAGATATTCTTTCTTTTTTTGAAATGTAAGATGTTTAAAACAGTTTTTATGTTTCAATATTTTTCATATTTTAAAATAAGTTTTAATTTTATTAAAGATTATGTAACCAATAATATTTTATGTTATATTTTGTAATTGGTTAGATAATTTTTAATTTATATTTTAATAATACATCGGTATAACGAAATATAAAAATTGTATATAAATATCAGTTTGGTAGGTTTATTTATAAACTGTATGTAGGTTTGGTTATACTTAAACTGGCTAGCTTCGGTTTCTTCAGTTTAGTAGTAAGTAGATGTTAAAGACATATTCAAGTTTGGTTCTGTATAGATTCATTTGTTTTATACGTCCACGCCTACTATGCTATGTCTATCTAATATTCTGATTGATCAACGTCATATACGTAACCTTGGTTTTCACAGGTGGCTCAGAAGAATGCACCGATGCAGAGGTACATAATCGCAGCGGCTGGAGTAAAGAAGTTGTCGGACGACAAGTCAGTGGTGTGTCACAAACAGAAGTACCCATTCGCAGTGTTCTACTGCCACAAGGCGATGATGACGAGCGTTTACGCGGTTCCGCTCGAAGGAGAGAACGGGTTGCGAGCTAAGGCTGTTGCGGTATGCCACAAGAACACCTCAGCTTGGAACCCAAACCACTTGGCCTTCAAAGTCCTTAAGGTGAAGCCAGGGACCGTTCCCGTCTGCCATTTCCTCCCTGAGACCCATGTTGTTTGGTTCAGCTACTAGATATGCTCTCTATATTGTGTGTTATCTAATAATGTTTGAGACAATCTATCTTTTAGGATGTTTAATATACATATATATACATATAGTAATGTGTGATTTTCCATATAATCAAAGACCGGTTGTATCTATATGTTTTTTGTTTACTTTACCTAGTCTTTTATAACCTACGTGCTTCTTGTCGTTTTGCAAAAACATACAATAAAACTGATCAAGTAGATGTTCGTATAGTGGTACTAATTCAATTTCATTCAGAAATAGTAATTTACGTCTAAAACACAATAGTATCAACTATTAGTTCTAAACACCTGATCAAATTCATGCTTGTGCTCGGCAACTTTATGTTGACAGAATTGTCTGATACATTATTTTTTGCTCAAATATGAAATAAGACGTTTGAATTAACTTTTGTAGTTTCTGAGATATTTTTGTAAATAACTCTGTATCATTTAACTTTCACGTTTTATACATTAGAAATTTGCTAGCTAATTTTTTAGTTATTTACTCAACAAACAAAATCTAGAATGTGTAATAGGAAAATAAGGAGGTTAAACTCTTTTTTTTTTGTAACATGGGAGGTTAAACAAAATCTTGAATGTATACATACCATAAAAGCTAAAACAAAACGAAAATTGAAACATAGTTTGACCGCACCAAACGATTTCAACGCCGAAAAGACTTATATGGTACTTGAGGGTCAGGGGTAAAAATAATCAATTCAATTCAGTTCAATTATGTTGACAGAATTGTCTGATACATTTTATATTTCTGCTAAATTTTAAAATAAGATAATTGAATTAACTTTAAGTAGTTTCTGAGAATTCTTTAAATAAATCGTGTATCATTTAATTTCCACCGTTTTATTCATTGGAAAAAAAACTATATTTGCTAGCTTTATTTTTATTTATTTACTCAACAAACAAAATTTAGAATGTGTAAATAGGTAAATAATTAAGGAGGTTAAAAAAAAAATCTTGAATGTATAACCATAAAAAGCTATAAAAAAAAAAAAAACAAAACGAAAATTCAAACATAGTTTGACCGAACCAAACGATTTCAACGCAGAGTCAAGGGTAGAACAGACAATTCGATCAAAATCAGGTCCTAAATCCTAATCATTTAGGGGCAGATTAGTCAATTTACATGACTAATGAGAGAAGTGTATTAAACACGATTAGTAGTAAGTTACTTGAACAGCAACATGCAGCAGAGAAGCGGAGCAAAAAGCCTTACGACGACGAGCAAAAAGCCTTACGACGACGACTACTATGCTATGTCTATCTAATATTCTGATTGATCAACGTCATATACGTAACCTTGGTTTTCACAGGTGGCTCAGAAGAATGCACCGATGCAGAGGTACATAATCGCAGCGGCTGGAGTAAAGAAGTTGTCGGACGACAAGTCAGTGGTGTGTCACAAACAGAAGTACCCATTCGCAGTGTTCTACTGCCACAAGGCGATGATGACGAGCGTTTACGCGGTTCCGCTCGAAGGAGAGAACGGGTTGCGAGCTAAGGCTGTTGCGGTATGCCACAAGAACACCTCAGCTTGGAACCCAAACCACTTGGCCTTCAAAGTCCTTAAGGTGAAGCCAGGGACCGTTCCCGTCTGCCATTTCCTCCCTGAGACCCATGTTGTTTGGTTCAGCTACTAGATATGCTCTCTATATTGTGTGTTATCTAATAATGTTTGAGACAATCTATCTTTTAGGATGTTTAATATACATATATATACATATAGTAATGTGTGATTTTCCATATAATCAAAGACCGGTTGTATCTATATGTTTTTTGTTTACTTTACCTAGTCTTTTATAACCTACGTGCTTCTTGTCGTTTTGCAAAAACATACAATAAAACTGATCAAGTAGATGTTCGTATAGTGGTACTAATTCAATTTCATTCAGAAATAGTAATTTACGTCTAAAACACAATAGTATCAACTATTAGTTCTAAACACCTGATCAAATTCATGCTTGTGCTCGGCAACTTTATGTTGACAGAATTGTCTGATACATTATTTTTTGCTCAAATATGAAATAAGACGTTTGAATTAACTTTTGTAGTTTCTGAGATATTTTTGTAAATAACTTTGTATCATTTAACTTTCACGTTTTATACATTAGAAATTTGCTAGCTAATTTTTTAGTTATTTACTCAACAAACAAAATCTAGAATGTGTAATAGGAAAATAAGGAGGTTAAACTCTTTTTTTTTTGTAACATGGGAGGTTAAACAAAATCTTGAATGTATACATACCATAAAAGCTAAAACAAAACGAAAATTGAAACATAGTTTGACCGCACCAAACGATTTCAACGCTGAAAAGACTTATATGGTACTTGAGGGTCAGGGGTAAAAATAATCAATTCAATTCAGTTCAATTATGTTGACAGAATTGTCTGATACATTTTATATTTCTGCTAAATTTTAAAATAAGATAATTGAATTAACTTTAAGTAGTTTCTGAGAATTCTTTAAATAAATCGTGTATCATTTAATTTCCACCGTTTTACTCATTGGAAAAAAACTATATTTGCTAGCTTTATTTTTATTTATTTACTCAATAGACAAAATTTAGAATGTGTAAATAGGTAAATAATTAAGGAGGTTAAAAAAAAAATCTTGAATGTATAACCATAAAAAGCTATAAAAAAAAAAAAACAAAACGAAAATTCAAACATAGTTTGACCGAACCAAACGATTTCAACGCAGAGTCAAGGGTAGAATAGACAATTCGATCAAAATCAGGTCCTAAATCCTAATCATATAGGGGCAGATTAGTCAATTTACATGACTAATGAGAGAAGTGTATTAAACACGATTAGTAGTAAGTTACTTGAACAGCAACATGCAGCAGAGAAGCGGAGCAAAAAGCCTTACGACGACGACGACGGTCACACTCTCCTTCGGGAACTGCGATCTTACCATAAATAGCAAAACTCAATTTTCTTCGCCGGAGATTCTCCTTTGAGATCCGGGGGTTCACTGAGAGAGAGAGAGAGAGAGAGCACGAAGGAAGCTGAGTGTGGTCGATCAAACACGCAAATTAGGGTTTCGTCTAGTACATTGCCGTTGCTCACTGTTCAGGATCCCGAATCGTTTCCTCTGTTCGTGCGTCTCATTGTTTGATTATGTATTGATTATGAAATGTCGTTTTGATTTTCTGAGATTATTTGTATTTTTTAGAAAGAAAAATGAAGTTGAGTATCCTCTTAGTGAAGCTCTACGCTTTATGTGAACTTATTATGACTGTGGGTGGTCCTTGTATCTTTGTGTTCACTGTGGGTCCTTTTTTTGTTTGTGTTTAATAGGAGAAACACCTGCTTCATTTGAATAATGGAGAAGAAGTCAGATGGCCTACCATTTAAGTGGGGTAAAAGGAGAGGACCTTGTGTAGAAAACGAGGATGTTCAGTACTATGAATCTTTCACCTACGGTGGGTGTGAGTACCGTCTTTATGACTGTGTCTCAGTTGGAGATGATGGTAGACTAGACTCCCCCCGTGTGTTCTTTGTTGGCAAGATCATTAAAATGTGGGAGTATACTGATCAGCGTCAAGACCCCAGGAGAGTTGAGTTGCTCTGGTTCTTCAAACCCTCTGAGCTTTCCGTGTACCTTGAAGGAGTCGGAGATGTGCTTGCTAACGAGCTCTTCTTGGCTTCTGGATCTGGTGTTGGCCTCACCAATGAAAACCTACTGGTGAGTAAGTTTTTATCCTTTTTTTTTTTATATGATGGCATCCAGTTTCTTGCTGATTCATAGACTAGCTATAGTTTTGCTGTTTATCTTTATTTGCTGACTCATAGACATACTGGCGTTGGTTTAAAAGGGTATTGATATATAACATTATTACACCAGGAAGCAATTTCTGGAAAATTTCGTGTTCTATGCATCTCCAAGGACGTGAGAAATCCACAACCCTCTGAGGAAGAACTCAAGTCGGCCGACTTCCTTTTTCACCGGACATATGATGTGGGAACTTCCAAAATCTTAGACAAGATAGATGATGAAATCGCTGGAGTTGATGGTACATTTTGTTTTCTTTCATATTCAGCTATGCGGTTGATAGCTAGTTTGATTCTTTCATTGCCTCATATCATTTCACTCTTATTGTTGCAGTTAAATTCATCTTCAACAGAACCAGTTCTGAGAGAAAAGCTAGTGCTCTGCAGAAAGTGGCAACCGACATACAAGGGACTGTAGATAGTTTGAAACCAAATCATCCATCAACTAGCGGTTCAGTTATGCAGAATGCACGCAATGCCAGTGATCTCTCTGGTCATAAACAATTGGCTAGGAAACAATCTACACTTGCAGAAGAAAGGTCTAACAAGGATTCTGGTCGGCTTGATGGTGAACTTGACAGTTTTAGTGCTTCGGGTTCTAGGAGAAATGATTGCCACGGCAGGAAAGACCAAGACGATGAGGTTCGAAAGCAATTGGCTAAACAAAAACCAAGGCTTGCTGATGAAAGATGCAGTAAAGATTCTTACTGTTCGGATGACATGCTTCAAAAGAAACGGAGACTAGATGGTTCTCTTGCAGTACCAGATAGAAGGACTAAGGTGCCGCAGAAAATAAGAAGAAATGATGGTAGAAAAGATACAGAACCTATTAGAAGAGATGCGATGGTAGGAAAATCAAGGCTTGCAGGGGAAAGATGCAGCAAAGATTATTACATGCCTCAGAAGAAACTGGAGGTGAATGGCTCTGCTGTAGTATCAGATGGAAGGAGAAGAGAGTCGCAGAATACAAGTCATGATGGTAAAAAGGACATACAAGGTATGAGAAAAGATGCGATGGTAGAAAAATCAAGGCTTGCAGGGGAAAGATGCAGCAAAGATTACATGCCTCAAAAGAAAGTGGAGCTGAATGGCTCTGCTGAAGTATCAGTTGGAAGGTCAAAAATGTCACAGAAATTAAGTCATGATGGAAGAAAAGATCCTAGAGACAACGTCACCAGAGGGGAAGTATATTCCAAGAAGCCTAGCTTCACTGACAAGAACCAAGATATGCGGATACCAAGATGTTCTGAAGGAAAAGAGACCACGCTTGTAACTGAGAAAGGTCTTATCAAGAAATCCAGCCCTGATTGTAAAATATCAAAACATAGTGAGGAGAAGAGTTTGACCAACGCCGATTACAGAAGACATTATCGAGTCTCCGAAGTGACTCAAAAGCCTAATGTTGTAAGTGTTATATTCCAATGTTGTTAAACTCCCTTAGATAGAAACTGTGTGGTCGTGCAGGAACTTAAAATCCAAAGATGGAAGTTCCTAACAGGTTTTGTGGTTTCCTTTTTCTTGATCGCAGGAAGGAATCAAATGGTTCCGAAAACTTGTAAGTAGTTCTTCCTTCTTGACCACACCACCAGTTTGCTTTACCTTCATTATCGTGCTCGACATGCTTTGTCCATAATGTGAATAGCGTGACCTGTTTATCTGCTTTCTCATCATTTTTACTGTTTGAATTAACTAAAATTGCTTCATTGAAATTTTCAACTTATTGTTCCTGTTTTGCTTCATACCTTTTGTGGCTATCCTTTGCAGTCTCCTTTAGTCTGGGTGGTTATCAGATTCTGTAAATCATATAAGGAATCACCATCTGGATTTTACATCTGCACTGACTTTAAAATTGTTTAAATCATAACCAGAGTTGGGAAGAAGATTTGAGGGATGGAGAAGGGAAAGGGACGCTGGTTGTTCTCCGAAACTTGGATCCGTCTTATACATCTAGTGAAGTGGAGGTATTATCCAATGGAGTTTTTTTTTCTCAACTTCTACGATCATTTATATTTTTAGCTGATGTAGCCATCGTCGCTCAAGCTGGTATACCTTTCATGTAAACCTATATCTAACAAATTTTTGAATTATGCTTCAGAATATAATCTACTCTGCTTTGAATGAGCAATGTACGGCCAGGACGATTGAGCGGACGTCAGCTACTATTCCTCATATCGGTAAGTCCATCACTATACCGGCATCGCAAGGGATAAGGTGCTATTCACTTGTGACCGAGATCAATTGACAATCATAGTTCTCTGCCCTTTTGATTTTCCTCACTTATATTCACCACTGGTATAAGGATGATAGCCTTTGACGGAGATAGCCACAAAGCGGCGTTAAGGAACCACACCGGCGGGATAACACATAAGCTGGCAGAGGCGACACATAACCTGGCTAAGAGAGGTTCAGAGATGGAGCAGTCGCTAGGCTCCGAACTCAACACATCTCAAACCTTCGACGGAGCACGAAGAAAACCAAGTGCAGAGTCACTCACCAACATCAACCACGAGAGAGGAATATGGACAAGGTGGGAGCAGTAGAGCTCTCAAGCGCCTATGGCCGGAGAGGCAAGCGGAGGTCGGACGGCTGAGTCGCTAAGAGTTAGGTTTGGGAGGATATTTGGGGCGTGTGTATTACGCGCAAGGAGCCAATGATTTGTATATCTAACTTTTATTTTATGAAATTTTAATTTTCCGCTCACATGCATTGTTATGTTCAAAGAAGGATTGTACGTTATGAAGAACATATCAGATGCATAGAGGATCATTGTCTTAATTATATGGAACATGTCGGTCCATTAATTTAACAAACATATAAACTTTCTAGAAAGCATGAGAAAAATAGTAACAAACTTTGGTTTTCTTAATCGATTAATGTCAACAACAACAACATCACAAAGAAGTACCATCTATGAAAGAAAGAGAGAAAGAAAAGAACGTCTTACGTAGTTACGTAACACACCGAAAAAGAACAGGTGAAATTAAAAACACATGGACAAAAAGAGCATTTAAGGAGTAGAAGGCCAGTGGTGGTTAGGGAGTAGTGCGGTATAATTAATCGGCCCTAATAGACTGGTAAGTGTTAACCGTCTATATCCATACTAATAAATTCAACCTCAGAACTTTCTACTAAAACCCTTTTACTATAAATTCTACGTACACTCCCACTTCTTCTCCTCAAGTTCATCTAAACCCCCATTTATATATTCTAACTCCTACAAAAATGGCCGCTTGTCTTCCATTGATCTGTCTTCTTGTTTCAGTCTCGGCGATTGCGGCTGACTTATCACCGGAGCGTTACTGGAACACAGCCTTACCAAACACTCCCATTCCAAACTCTCTCCGCCATCTCTTTACGCCAGGTTAAAATTTATTTTACTTCACCAATTTAAATTTGTTTATTTATTTATTTCTAGTCTTTCACCACTATTCCTAAATATTTAAGGACCCTCTTCTCAGTGGCGAATCTAGAATAAATTTTTTGTGGGGACATAAAAAAAATGAAAAACAAAATTATGGCTAGGGGAAGAATCGAACCGGGGTCTGGGGGTAGCAAGTAAAAGGCTGCAACCATCTCTGCTACGGAGAGCTTTTGGTTTCTTATGTAAATACATGTATTTCTACATTTCTGTGGGGGCAACTGCCTCCTTTCTGGCCAACGTAGGTTCGCCACTGCCTCTTCTATTTTCTCTAGTTTGTATCGGTTTTTCTATTTTAATATTTAAGGCAGATACAAAAAAAGGGAATTGTAATTATGTTCTTAAGTTGTAAACGATTTTAAACAACTAGATAAAAGACTACATCATGTGTAAAAAAGTTTTTTTTAATATGAATAGATTAAACATTCTTAAAAAAAAGCGTAGACCTAAATGCAAAGAAAGATGTGTTTGACTTGTACTTATTACAATTTCTATATATATTTGAAGTTATGTGTAGCAAGCTGTTTGGCTACACAATCTTTGATAATTTGTGAACCTGTACCCTAGTAGCAAACAAATGTCTACGTACCAAATTATTTTGTTGTTGCAGATTTCACCGATGAGAAAAGCACCAACGTCCAAGTAGGGAAAGGAGGCGTGAACGTCAACACCGGAAAGGTAAACCCGGCGGAGGAACCGCCGTGAACGTTGAAAAGGAGGTGTCCACGTGGACACTGGCAAGGGTAAGGGAACACACGTGAGCGTTAGCGGCGGAAAAGGTCCGGGCGGAGGCGTGGGCGTCCATACCGGAAAGCCGGGAAAGCGAACAGACGTAGGAGTGGGTAAAGGCGGCGTTATAGTGCACACGCGACACAAAGGCAAGCCTGTTTACGTCGGTGTGAAACCAGGACCAAACCCTTGTTGTGTATAACTATGCAGCGAGCAAGACTCAGCTCCACGACGATCCCAAAGCGGCTCTCTTCTTCTTGGAGAAGGACATGGTTCCCGGGAAAGAAATGAACCTCAGGTTTAATGCGGAGGACGGTTACGACGGAAAAACGGCGTTTTTGCCACGTGGGGAGGCCGAAACGATGCCGTTTGAGTCGGAGAAGTTTTCGGAGATCTTGAAGACTTTCTCGGTTAAACCCGGTTCGGGAGAAGCTGAGATGATGAAAAAAACGATTGAGGAGTGTGAAGCTAAAAGAGTTGGTGGAGAGGAGAAGTATTGTGCTACGTCTTTGGAGTCGATGGTTGATTTTAGCGTTTCTAAACTTGGCAAAGATCACGTTCGTGCTGTTTCGACAGAGGTAAATAAACTAATTAAGAACCATGAACTAATCTCTTTCTTTTTCTACAGTTTATGATTAGGCCTTAGATAAAACAAAAAATATATATTTGCAAATTGGTTTTAGAATTTGTAAAATTTGATCAGGTTTCAGTTGTGTTTACTTTTATTTTCTGTTTGATAATTCAGCTACTATTTAATTTTGTACAAGATGGTTATTTCTATTTCTCTTAAGATATTCTTTCTTTTTTTGAAATGTAAGATGTTTAAAACAGTTTTATGTTTCAATATTTTCATATTTTAAAATAAGTTTTAATTTTATTAAAGATTATGTAACCAATAATATTTTATGTTATATTTTGTAATTGGTTAGATAATTTTTAATTTATATTTTAATAATACATCGGTATAACGAAATATAAAAATTGTATATAAATATCAGTTTGGTAGGTTTATTTATAAACTGTATGTAGGTTTGGTTATACTTAAACTGGCTAGCTTCGGTTTCTTCAGTTTAGTAGTAAGTAGATGTTAAAGACATATTCAAGTTTGGTTCTGTATAGATTCATTTGTTTTATACGTCCACGCCTACTATGCTATGTCTATCTAATATTCTGATTGATCAACGTCATATACGTAACCTTGGTTTTCACAGGTGGCTCAGAAGAATGCACCGATGCAGAGGTACATAATCGCAGCGGCTGGAGTAAAGAAGTTGTCGGACGACAAGTCAGTGGTGTGTCACAAACAGAAGTACCCATTCGCAGTGTTCTACTGCCACAAGGCGATGATGACGAGCGTTTACGCGGTTCCGCTCGAAGGAGAGAACGGGTTGCGAGCTAAGGCTGTTGCGGTATGCCACAAGAACACCTCAGCTTGGAACCCAAACCACTTGGCCTTCAAAGTCCTTAAGGTGAAGCCAGGGACCGTTCCCGTCTGCCATTTCCTCCCTGAGACCCATGTTGTTTGGTTCAGCTACTAGATATGCTCTCTATATTGTGTGTTATCTAATAATGTTTGAGACAATCTATCTTTTAGGATGTTTAATATACATATATATACATATAGTAATGTGTGATTTTCCATATAATCAAAGACCGGTTGTATCTATATGTTTTTGTTTACTTTACCTAGTCTTTTATAACCTACGTGCTTCTTGTCGTTTTGCAAAACATACAATAAAACTGATCAAGTAGATGTTCGTATAGTGGTACTAATTCAATTTCATTCAGAAATAGTAATTTACGTCTAAAACACAATAGTATCAACTATTAGTTCTAAACACCTGATCAAATTCATGCTTGTGCTCGGCAACTTTATGTTGACAGAATTGTCTGATACATTATTTTTGCTCAAATATGAAATAAGACGTTTGAATTAACTTTTGTAGTTTCTGAGATATTTTTGTAAATAACTCTGTATCATTTAACTTTCACGTTTTATACATTAGAAATTTGCTAGCTAATTTTTAGTTATTTACTCAACAAACAAAATCTAGAATGTGTAATAGGAAAATAAGGAGGTTAAACTCTTTTTTTGTAACATGGGAGGTTAAACAAAATCTTGAATGTATACATACCATAAAAGCTAAAACAAAACGAAAATTGAAACATAGTTTGACCGCACCAAACGATTTCAACGCCGAAAAGACTTATATGGTACTTGAGGGTCAGGGGTAAAATAATCAATTCAATTCAGTTCAATTATGTTGACAGAATTGTCTGATACATTTTATATTTCTGCTAAATTTTAAAATAAGATAATTGAATTAACTTTAAGTAGTTTCTGAGAATTCTTTAAATAAATCGTGTATCATTTAATTTCCACCGTTTTATTCATTGAAAAAACTATATTTGCTAGCTTTATTTTTATTTATTTACTCAACAAACAAAATTTAGAATGTGTAAATAGGTAAATAATTAAGGAGGTTAAAAAAATCTTGAATGTATAACCATAAAAGCTATAAAAAAAAAAAACGAAAATTCAAACATAGTTTGACCGAACCAAACGATTTCAACGCAGAGTCAAGGGTAGAACAGACAATTCGATCAAAATCAGGTCCTAAATCCTAATCATTTAGGGGCAGATTAGTCAATTTACATGACTAATGAGAGAAGTGTATTAAACACGATTAGTAGTAAGTTACTTGAACAGCAACATGCAGCAGAGAAGCGGAGCAAAAAGCCTTACGACGACGAGCAAAAGCCTTACGACGACGACTACTATGCTATGTCTATCTAATATTCTGATTGATCAACGTCATATACGTAACCTTGGTTTTCACAGGTGGCTCAGAAGAATGCACCGATGCAGAGGTACATAATCGCAGCGGCTGGAGTAAAGAAGTTGTCGGACGACAAGTCAGTGGTGTGTCACAAACAGAAGTACCCATTCGCAGTGTTCTACTGCCACAAGGCGATGATGACGAGCGTTTACGCGGTTCCGCTCGAAGGAGAGAACGGGTTGCGAGCTAAGGCTGTTGCGGTATGCCACAAGAACACCTCAGCTTGGAACCCAAACCACTTGGCCTTCAAAGTCCTTAAGGTGAAGCCAGGGACCGTTCCCGTCTGCCATTTCCTCCCTGAGACCCATGTTGTTTGGTTCAGCTACTAGATATGCTCTCTATATTGTGTGTTATCTAATAATGTTTGAGACAATCTATCTTTTAGGATGTTTAATATACATATATATACATATAGTAATGTGTGATTTTCCATATAATCAAAGACCGGTTGTATCTATATGTTTTTGTTTACTTTACCTAGTCTTTTATAACCTACGTGCTTCTTGTCGTTTTGCAAAACATACAATAAAACTGATCAAGTAGATGTTCGTATAGTGGTACTAATTCAATTTCATTCAGAAATAGTAATTTACGTCTAAAACACAATAGTATCAACTATTAGTTCTAAACACCTGATCAAATTCATGCTTGTGCTCGGCAACTTTATGTTGACAGAATTGTCTGATACATTATTTTTGCTCAAATATGAAATAAGACGTTTGAATTAACTTTTGTAGTTTCTGAGATATTTTTGTAAATAACTTTGTATCATTTAACTTTCACGTTTTATACATTAGAAATTTGCTAGCTAATTTTTAGTTATTTACTCAACAAACAAAATCTAGAATGTGTAATAGGAAAATAAGGAGGTTAAACTCTTTTTTTGTAACATGGGAGGTTAAACAAAATCTTGAATGTATACATACCATAAAAGCTAAAACAAAACGAAAATTGAAACATAGTTTGACCGCACCAAACGATTTCAACGCTGAAAAGACTTATATGGTACTTGAGGGTCAGGGGTAAAAATAATCAATTCAATTCAGTTCAATTATGTTGACAGAATTGTCTGATACATTTTATATTTCTGCTAAATTTTAAAATAAGATAATTGAATTAACTTTAAGTAGTTTCTGAGAATTCTTTAAATAAATCGTGTATCATTTAATTTCCACCGTTTTACTCATTGGAAAAAACTATATTTGCTAGCTTTTTTTTTATTTATTTACTCAATAGACAAAATTTAGAATGTGTAAATAGGTAAATAATTAAGGAGGTTAAAAAAATCTTGAATGTATAACCATAAAAGCTATAAAAAAAAAAAAACAAAACGAAAATTCAAACATAGTTTGACCGAACCAAACGATTTCAACGCAGAGTCAAGGGTAGAATAGACAATTCGATCAAAATCAGGTCCTAAATCCTAATCATATAGGGGCAGATTAGTCAATTTACATGACTAATGAGAGAAGTGTATTAAACACGATTAGTAGTAAGTTACTTGAACAGCAACATGCAGCAGAGAAGCGGAGCAAAAGCCTTACGACGACGACGACGGTCACACTCTCCTTCGGGAACTGCGATCTTACCATAAATAGCAAAACTCAATTTTCTTCGCCGGAGATTCTCCTTTGAGATCCGGGGGTTCACTGAGAGAGAGAGAGAGCACGAAGGAAGCTGAGTGTGGTCGATCAAACACGCAAATTAGGGTTTCGTCTAGTACATTGCCGTTGCTCACTGTTCAGGATCCCGAATCGTTTCCTCTGTTCGTGCGTCTCATTGTTTGATTATGTATTGATTATGAAATGTCGTTTTGATTTTCTGAGATTATTTGTATTTTTAGAAAGAAAAATGAAGTTGAGTATCCTCTTAGTGAAGCTCTACGCTTTATGTGAACTTATTATGACTGTGGGTGGTCCTTGTATCTTTGTGTTCACTGTGGGTCCTTTTTGTTTGTGTTTAATAGGAGAAACACCTGCTTCATTTGAATAATGGAGAAGAAGTCAGATGGCCTACCATTTAAGTGGGGTAAAAGGAGAGGACCTTGTGTAGAAAACGAGGATGTTCAGTACTATGAATCTTTCACCTACGGTGGGTGTGAGTACCGTCTTTATGACTGTGTCTCAGTTGGAGATGATGGTAGACTAGACTCCCCGTGTGTTCTTTGTTGGCAAGATCATTAAAATGTGGGAGTATACTGATCAGCGTCAAGACCCCAGGAGAGTTGAGTTGCTCTGGTTCTTCAAACCCTCTGAGCTTTCCGTGTACCTTGAAGGAGTCGGAGATGTGCTTGCTAACGAGCTCTTCTTGGCTTCTGGATCTGGTGTTGGCCTCACCAATGAAAACCTACTGGTGAGTAAGTTTTTATCCTTTTTTTTTTTATATGATGGCATCCAGTTTCTTGCTGATTCATAGACTAGCTATAGTTTTGCTGTTTATCTTTATTTGCTGACTCATAGACATACTGGCGTTGGTTTAAAAGGGTATTGATATATAACATTATTACACCAGGAAGCAATTTCTGGAAAATTTCGTGTTCTATGCATCTCCAAGGACGTGAAAATCCACAACCCTCTGAGGAAGAACTCAAGTCGGCCGACTTCCTTTTCACCGGACATATGATGTGGGAACTTCCAAAATCTTAGACAAGATAGATGATGAAATCGCTGGAGTTGATGGTACATTTTGTTTTCTTTCATATTCAGCTATGCGGTTGATAGCTAGTTTGATTCTTTCATTGCCTCATATCATTTCACTCTTATTGTTGCAGTTAAATTCATCTTCAACAGAACCAGTTCTGAGAGAAAAGCTAGTGCTCTGCAGAAAGTGGCAACCGACATACAAGGGACTGTAGATAGTTTGAAACCAAATCATCCATCAACTAGCGGTTCAGTTATGCAGAATGCACGCAATGCCAGTGATCTCTCTGGTCATAAACAATTGGCTAGGAAACAATCTACACTTGCAGAAGAAAGGTCTAACAAGGATTCTGGTCGGCTTGATGGTGAACTTGACAGTTTTAGTGCTTCGGGTTCTAGGAGAAATGATTGCCACGGCAGGAAAGACCAAGACGATGAGGTTCGAAAGCAATTGGCTAAACAAAAACCAAGGCTTGCTGATGAAAGATGCAGTAAAGATTCTTACTGTTTGGATGACATGCTTCAAAAGAAACGGAGACTAGATGGTTCTCCGCAGAAAATAAGAAGAAATGATGGTAGAAAAGATACAGAACCTATTAGAAGAGATGCGATGGTAGGAAAATCAAGGCTTGCAGAAGAAAGACGCAGTAATGATTTTTACGGTTTGGATGTCATGCCTCTAAAAAAACCGAGGCTAGATGGTTCTGTTGCAGTATCAGATGGAAGGAGAAGAGAGTCGCAGAATACAAGTCATGATGTTAAAAAAGACGTACAAGGTATGAGAAAAGATGTCATGGTGGAAAAATCAAGGCTTGCAGGGGAAAGATGCAGCAAAGATTATTACATGCCTCAGAAGAAACTGGAGGTGAATGGCTCTGCTGTAGTATCAGATGGAAGGTCAAAAATGTCACAGAAATTAAGTCATGATGGAAGAAAAGATCCTAGAGACAACGTCACCAGAGGAAGTATATTCCAAGAAGCCTAGCTTCACTGACAAGAACCAAGATATGCGGATACCAAGATGTTCTGAAGGAAAAGAGACCAGACATGTACTTCAGTGCACATCCCGGCTAAACATTGGTCCTAAAATGGAGTCATAAAAGCGAAAACAGGTTATTTTATACTCTCAAAACCCCAAAAGCTACTATGCCTCTAGCTTCTATGAGTAAGTATTCATATGTTACTCATCAGTGCTTACTGTTTAGCATCTATACAGATTATGTTATGCAACTACTCTAAACCAGAGATGAACTGAAGGTAAGTTCGAAGTCATAGTTGTTCGAGTGTGAAGAACAAAGATATGGTAAGGACTAAGTATAACTACAATGCCTTCCTACATAATCAAGTCAAGGGAACATAAAGTAACATCAGAAACTCATCATTACCTGCAACACCTTCACGAAACCATTGCTGCATTTCACCACTGGCTGCTTTTGTTTTAATCGAGTCTTTCAGAGTATCCGCAGAGCCAGAGGATAAAGCTTTCTGTTTTTCAGCCTTAGTTCTAACGAGATGCTTAGCCATATCCTCGATCATTCCCGTCAGGTAGAGGCAAAGCAAGGGAATGTTCTTTAGGAACCACCCCGTCAGCTTTCCTCTCATTTGATTCAGAAGCCAAGGCTTTCTCACTTTCAGAATAGAATTAATAATCAAATTCCCATCAATCTTCACAAGCTTATCATTCCTCGAACAAAAGCGATGC
>CM028690.1:47133512-47273250 GCA_016771965.1 Brassica carinata
TTAAAAGATATCAAATATGAAATAACAATATCCTATTGGTTGGTGAACCTCTAGGTTCACCCTAGGGGGTGAATCCAAGAATAAGTCTTCTTGAAAACAGCATTTTCTATAAGTCATTAATGCTCTTCAATATTGATTATTGAATAGCCCAAAAGTGAATGTTTGCAAATATAGATTTTATCGAATTTTTGAAAGCAAACTACAGCTTGTTTCTATTTTATCCAAATGTATTCCTTCTGTTTTTTTTATAACGGAATTCCATTTCATTCATTCTTTATATGATACTTTTACTGATGCTAGTCTTTGTCTCTAAGCCGTGTATATAGACAAGACAACTTGTGAGTTTTTTATATTATTTTATGAATACGGAATGTACGGTACATTATGTACCCTCCGTTCTAACCTGTATTCCCGTAATTCGTTGTCACATTTTGGTAATAGTTGACCAACATCTTTTTCAAAGCGTAGTTACAAACTTACAAAGTTAACTGCTATTATATTTGTAAAAAATATTTGCTTTTTTTTGAGAAAGTAAAAAATATTATGTTACCTAGCTACAAAAAGTATTATATTGTATAACATACACTATCACCCGTTAAACCTCTGGTAGTTGTATCCATTGTTGCTCCTTTCTTTACTTCTTCCATTGAGTAGTTTGGTAATGAATTAATAATGATTAACCGTAACACAGTCAAAGTGATATCGTATAAATTAATTGAGTCGGATAATTTGAACTGGAGCATATTTAAAAACTGTGGGCCTCGTGGTTGGTGAAAATATGACAGTGTATGATTCTCACTTCTTTATGCTTTTTTAGTTTTCATTTTATTTAATTTACTAGTAAGAAACCAAATCATACCTCGCAACGTGTGTGTGTGTGTGTTTGAACAAGCCTCTTTTTTTCTTTTAGTGTGTAAGTTCCTACTTCGATGATAAAAAAGTTGCCATTCACATTTTCACATGGTTTGGGTTGTTCCTAGATGGAAATTGCTTGGGGAAGGTGAAATACTGTTACGTTCGAAAGTAATACTGGGTTTAGTCCATGATTTATGCCGGACCTTTTGAATAAGGCCCATTGTTTCTCCGGCTCAGATTTTTAATTAGTTTTTAGTATGTAAAAGCAATACTGCAATAGCATCTACGAGAGTTTATTGCCCAAGACTCGTTATTAGGAATTTTAAGGCCTTAGCAATGCTAAATTGGAGGGAGACGTTTCAGGGTTGGGAATGCGGACTTTATGTGACGGAGAGTTAGCGTGGTAGACTTGAGGAAAAATGTGTCATCTTCTATGCATATAACTTATTAACTTACAAGATGTAAGAGATGAAATGAGTTGTCATTGAAGAACATTCCACACCAGCAAAGTTGGAGACATTCTTGTATTATGTACGCGGGAGGCTAACTAGTTAACATTTAACAATAGGCTTTGGGTTTGGCAAGGGCGATTACCGAAGACATGCATTTTTCTTTTTGTAATGCTGATAATCATACTATTTTAAACTATATGAAATATTACAGATGATTTTACAGTCGACAGCTTTACATGTTTTATGAGGATTCAAACCTAATTGTATCACCTAAATTGCCCTATAGAATTTATGTTTGGTGGTACTCCTTGCGTTATGCTGCAAAATCTTGTAATTATTTACTCTATTAACTCGATAATTTAACGTTTGCTGATATTCGGGAACTCAAACCTAATAGTGTAGAATAATTAATGAATTATTAGTTGACCAAGAAGACTTCCACACTGAGTACATGTATTAGATTAGCTTTCGCTAAAGGCTATTAGGGTTTTGCACCTTGTTTTGCCGCCGCCGGTCTGGCCTCTCGCCTACCGGTGAGAAACTCTTCTTTCTCCCTCCTCTTCCTTTCTTCCATGGGGTTAATGGTGACTTCTCCAGTTTCAGAGTCATTGTTGCTCCTTCCTCCACCTCCTGATCCGCCGCCGTCTGCTCTTCCTCTATACCTGCTTGGTGGGATTCCTGTCCCCGACCCTCCTGACCCTCCCGACGAGTTCGACGAATCAGATCTGTCGTCTTTCTCCTGTCTCTGTTTCACCCTAACAGCTGCAAGGTCTCATCTTTTTAATTGTACGATAACAGCTAGCTCAGTCTGTTTGTTACTCGTATCTCTTAGAGTGAAGCTTGTTAGGCATCTGCTTCTCCCTACTGCTGGTTGCAGATCTTGGATCTATGAGTTTGTCTGGAGAAAACATCATTTTTTCTCCATGTTCTTAAGCTTATTTTCGGAAGGTATGGTTTTTGTGACCTGTTTAAATGATTCTATTTGGGACGAAACCTACCTTAGATTCGAATTGCTTGCCTTCAGTTTAAGGAACCAGTCACGACAATTGCCTCAGTATGAGGATTTTAAGCTTCCTGTTAGTCATTGTTTAACTCAGTATGAAGCATTTAGGCACTTGTTTTGCCTTACCTTACCTCAGTATGAGGTTCTTTTACCTCAGTATGAGGTTGTTGTTCAGAATCTCCCTTTGCCCTCAATTCAATATTTCTGTATGTTGATAGTGTTCTCTGACGTTTCAGGTATACTACTATTCAGAAAGATAAGAGATGGATTCAAAAAAGCCAACCTTGGCTCTTTACTTTCAGACTTGTTTGTCTGTCCATGGTGGTTCTTGCAACCCCACACCCTTTTATGGTTGAGGATCTCCACACAATTCCAAGGCTCATCAAAAAGGTGCATGATCACCTTTGTAGCCAAGCTTATTGCTGCTTTCTATGCATTTGTTGCGGCAGCATGTTCGGGTAGCAGCTCACCAAGTGTGGCTTCTGATTCCGGTTTCATCATCTCATCGATTACCACTAGGAGTTCACTCTTAAGTTGCTTGTGTGTTATGTTTGCTTATATCTATGTTTATGTTACCTGCTTTGCCTGTGTTGCAGCAGTTTCTTTAGTTAGTGTGGCTCTGTTATTTTACTTGTTGAACGATTACTCCTTTGATGGAGCCTAAATTTAATTTATGAAAGTTGGTTTGAAAAAAAAAAAAAAAAAGATTAGCTTTCGCTTGCTATAGATTGTCAAACATTTTCAGCGATTGTCTATATCTTTTTGTGGTTTACAATTTTCTCACGTGTGTATATATGTATATATATATATATATTTCTTGTGTGTGTGGGGAGGGGGCAGCCTTGGTTGGGTGAGAGTTCCTACTAAATTATCAGCACGAAGTAGAATCAATAACATTGAATGTGATCGCTGTACACTCATTCTCCAACCATGGATAAAAAAAATAAAGTCGATAATAATAAAAAAGATTGTACTGGTTGTAATGGTAGCCATTAATGAGTTAGTTGTTCGTTTTAGTTTTCTCTTTGTCTCAAAAGTCCACGCCAAAGTTACGATTACCACCATATCCCTAGTCTCTTCTGGTTTGCTTCTGAAACTTTTCTCGATGGAGTTTTTGTATTTAAAGGCCACTTGACACCGAAGAACAATCCAAGCATGCCGGAGACCGTCCTTCAGTAATGGTTGTTTGATTGGGATAGAATTAATTAATTTTAAAAGGATTTTATCAAAGAGCACATTCTATTTATTTTTTACGACGTGCACAATTCCCATGTGCAGATTTTTGCTCTATTCCGCCCGCATCGTTATGTTCAAAGAACATGTCGGTCATATCTTATGCCTCATTAGAAAATCAGAAGCCGGATTAGCCGTCGGTAGTGTCCCCTTTGGAAATTAGTTGGACCTCTGTCCATATATCTCCAAATTTGATATAAAAAAACTAATTTTGAACAAAAAGTTAGTCTTGTTCTCTGAATTTTGCTATGCTCATTAGAACTATCGTCAGTCCCATCCTAGTATACAAATTTGACCTGCTACAAAATTCACCTTTCGATGATACGTAATCCCAAACTTAATATAGATTTGACCTGAGGAGAACTGATGAATCACCCAGAAAACATTTGCGAATACTTCTTATAGAGATAAAGATATAGAGTCTAGAGATAACGATAACTATGAGTCTATGACTTAGTCATTATCTATATATGTATTCTTCTGTACTTTCACAAACATGTACATTCTATGAAAGAAAGAAAGAAAACAACGTCTTACACGTAACATAACACACCGAAAAAAGAACAGGTGAAATTATCCACACACGGACACAAAGAGCATTTAAGGAGTAGAAGGACAGTGGTAGTTAAGGAGTATGCGATATAATTAATCGGCCCTAAGAGACTGGTAAGTGTTAGCCGTCTATATCCATACTAATAACTTCAACGTCAGACCTTTCTACTAAAACCCTTTTACTATAAATTCTACGTACACTCCCACTTCTTCTCATCAAACTAATCAAAATCCCATTTCTATACGAACTCCTACCAAAATGACTATTCGTCTTCCATTGATCTACCTACTTGTTTCAGTCACTGCGATTGCGGCTGACTTATCACCGGAGCGTTACTGGAACACCGCCTTACCAAACACTCCCATGCCAAACTCTCTCCGCCATCTTTTTACGCCAGGTTGAGTTTTATTTTGCTTCACCTACTTTCTATCTGTTTTCTACTTTTCTTCTAGTCTTTCACTATTCTTAAATTTCTTTACGATCTTCTTCTATTTCCTCTAGTTTTATCGGGGTTTCCATTTTAATATCTAAGGCCGATACAATAAAAAAAGAAAAAAACAAGAAAAAAAGAGAAATTTAGTTCTGTTCTTAAAGTTATAAACGATTTTAAACAACTAGATAAAGGCTACATCATTTTTAAAAACAGTTTATTTATTTATATAAATTAATTTAACATTGGTAGACCTAAATGCAAAGAAAGATGTGTTTAGCTTGTACTTTACTACAATTTCTATACTATATGTTTGAAGATATGTGTAAAAAGATGATTGGTTGCACAATCTTTGATAATTTGTGAACTTCTACGTTAATGGCAAATAAATGTTATTTACCAACTTATTTCGTTGTTCAGATTTCACCGATGAGAAAAGCACCAACGTCCAAGTAGGAAAAGGAGGCGTGAACGTTAACGCCGGAAAAGGTAAACCCGGCGGAGGAACCGCCGTGAACGTTGGAAAAGGAGGTGTGCACGTGGACACCGGCAAGGGTAAGGGAACACACGTGAGCGTAAGCGGCGGAAAAGGTCCGGGCGGAGGCGTGGGCGTCCATACCGGGAAACCGGGAAAGAGAACCGACGTAGGAGTGGGCAAAGGCGGCGTTATAGTGCACACGCGCCACAAGGGCAAGCCGGTCTATGTCGGTGTGAAACCAGGACCAAACCCTTTTGTGTATAACTATGCAGCTAGCAAGACTCAGCTCCACGACGATCCCAAAGCGGCTCTCTTCTTCTTGGAGAAGGACATGGTTCCCGGAAAAGAGATGAGCCTCAGGTTTAACGCGGAGGACGGTTACGACGGCAAGACGGCTTTCTTGCCACGTGGGGAGGCGGAAACGTTACCGTTTGGGTTGGAGAAGTTTTCGAAGATCTTGAAGACTTTCTCGGTGAAACCCGGTTCGGGAGAAGCTGAGATGATGAAGAAAACTATTGAGGAGTGTGAAGCTAAAAGAGTTGGTGGAGAGGAGAAGTATTGTGCTACGTCTTTGGAGTCTATGGTTGACTTTAGCGTTTCTAAACTTGGCAAAGATCACGTCCGTGCAGTTTCCACTGAGGTAAAGAAAAGAAATAACCACAAACCAATCTCTTATTCGATTAAAATTAGGCTATGTTCTAAAACTTGTTTAGACATCCGGGTTCGAGTCTTGGCCACGACGGATTTAACATCCCTTCCGTTGGGGCGCTGGACCCCTTTCGAGGGGATAGTTAGGAATGTGGCTGCCCAGATACCAGAGTTATCAAAAAAAAAAAAAAAAAAACTTGTTTAGACAATGCCTAAATTGTCCCTAGTCAAACGGTTTTAATAAGAAAATCAGTTTAGATGCCGCTTAGTCTCATAAATCTAACTAAAGCCTAGCGATTTCTTCGTTTTCTTGAACGTTAAACTAAATAAATATTTGTAAATTGGTTTCAGTTTTTGTTAAATTTGATGAGGTTTTGGTTATATTTACTTTACTGCTGGTTTGGATTCGGTTTGATTTCAGCTAATAATTAATTTTGTACAACATAGTTACATCTATTTTTCTTAACATATTTAATCATACATATAAAATGTTACAGAATTTCAGTTTGGCAGGTTTGTTTATACGTAAATTGGCTAGCTTCGGTTCTTCAGTTTAGTAATAACTAAATGTTAAAGACATACTCAAGTTTGGCTTGGTTTAGATTCATTCTAATATTCTGGTTGATCGATGCCATGTACGTAACCTTGGTTCGCACAGGTGGCTGAGAAGAATGCACCGATACAGAAGTACAAAATCGCAGCGGCTGGAGTAAAGAAGTTGTCGGACGACAAGTCAGTGGTCTGTCACAAACAGAAGTATCCCTTCGCTGTGTTCTACTGCCACAAGGCGATGATGACGAGCGTTTACTCAGTTCCGCTCGAAGGAGAGAACGGGTTGCGGGCTAAGGCGGTTGCTGTATGCCACAAGAACACCTCAGCTTGGAACCCAAACCACTTGGCCTTCAAAGTCCTTAAGGTTAAGCCTGGGACCGTTCCGGTCTGCCATTTCCTCCCTGAGACCCATGTTGTTTGGTTCAGCTACTAGACATGCTTTCTATATTGTGTGTTATCTAATAATGTTTGAGACAATCTATCTGTTAGGATGTTTGATATACATATAGTAATGTGTGATTTTCCATATAATCAATGATCAACGGTATCTACATGCTTTTAGTATAAATACTTTACCTTCTTTTATGACCTACATGATTCTTGTTGTTTTGCAAAAAAAAAAAATATACAATAAAACTGATAAAGACTGTGATTATTTAGGGCTGTTACTATTAAAACTTAAGAAAATGTTTGAACTATTGCTTTTGTGGCTGTAACTTAAAAAAATAAAAATTCTAAAGCCTTGAATTTAAGTTTTTAAAAACAGCAAAGGAAGGGAAGAAAAGAAAGAGAAGTGGGACTTTGAGTAATTTCAGGAACTTTGAGTAAATTTAGGAAAACTAAAATGTGATTAGTAAAATTATTGGTTTTAATTTTATTGGTTTTAAAAACTTTAGTTCATTGAAAGTTTTTAAAGTCTTCAAAGTATAATCCCCAATCAAAGTAGAAGTTGGTATAGTGGTACTAATTCAACTTTCGACGGAGAAACGTTAACTGTTGACGACAAAGGTTACAGAGGGGCGAAAACATTAATGTATATAAATATCAGTTTGGTAGGTTTATTTATAAACTGTATGTAGGTTTGGTTATACTTAAACTGGCTAGCTTCGGTTCTTCAGTTTAGTAGTAAGTAGATGTTAAAGACATATTCAAGTTTGGTTCTGTATAGATTCATTTGTTTTATACGTCCACGCCTACTATGCTATGTCTATCTAATATTCTGATTGATCAACGTCATATACGTAACCTTGGTTTTCACAGGTGGCTCAGAAGAATGCACCGATGCAGAGGTACATAATCGCAGCGGCTGGAGTAAAGAAGTTGTCGGACGACAAGTCAGTGGTGTGTCACAAACAGAAGTACCCATTCGCAGTGTTCTACTGCCACAAGGCGATGATGACGAGCGTTTACGCGGTTCCGCTCGAAGGAGAGAACGGGTTGCGAGCTAAGGCTGTTGCGGTATGCCACAAGAACACCTCAGCTTGGAACCCAAACCACTTGGCCTTCAAAGTCCTTAAGGTGAAGCCAGGGACCGTTCCCGTCTGCCATTTCCTCCCTGAGACCCATGTTGTTTGGTTCAGCTACTAGATATGCTCTCTATATTGTGTGTTATCTAATAATGTTTGAGACAATCTATCTTTTAGGATGTTTAATATACATATATATACATATAGTAATGTGTGATTTTCCATATAATCAAAGACCGGTTGTATCTATATGTTTTTGTTTACTTTACCTAGTCTTTTATAACCTACGTGCTTCTTGTCGTTTTGCAAAACATACAATAAAACTGATCAAGTAGATGTTCGTATAGTGGTACTAATTCAATTTCATTCAGAAATAGTAATTTACGTCTAAAACACAATAGTATCAACTATTAGTTCTAAACACCTGATCAAATTCATGCTTGTGCTCGGCAACTTTATGTTGACAGAATTGTCTGATACATTATTTTTGCTCAAATATGAAATAAGACGTTTGAATTAACTTTTGTAGTTTCTGAGATATTTTTGTAAATAACTCTGTATCATTTAACTTTCACGTTTTATACATTAGAAATTTGCTAGCTAATTTTTAGTTATTTACTCAACAAACAAAATCTAGAATGTGTAATAGGAAAATAAGGAGGTTAAACTCTTTTTTTGTAACATGGGAGGTTAAACAAAATCTTGAATGTATACATACCATAAAAGCTAAAACAAAACGAAAATTGAAACATAGTTTGACCGCACCAAACGATTTTCAACGCCGAAAAGACTTATATGGTACTTGAGGGTCAGGGGTAAAATAATCAATTCAATTCAGTTCAATTATGTTGACAGAATTGTCTGATACATTTTATATTTCTGCTAAATTTTAAAATAAGATAATTGAATTAACTTTAAGTAGTTTCTGAGAATTCTTTAAATAAATCGTGTATCATTTAATTTCCACCGTTTTATTCATTGGAAAAAAACTATATTTGCTAGCTTTATTTTTATTTATTTACTCAACAAACAAAATTTAGAATGTGTAAATAGGTAAATAATTAAGGAGGTTAAAAAAATCTTGAATGTATACATACCATAAAAGCTATAAAAAAACAAAACGAAAATTCAAACATAGTTTGACCGAACCAAACGATTTTCAACGCAGAGTCAAGGGTAGAACAGACAATTCGATCAAAATCAGGTCCTAAATCCTAATCATTTAGGGGCAGATTAGTCAATTTACATGACTAATGAGAGAAGTGTATTAAACACGATTAGTAGTAAGTTACTTGAACAGCAACATGCAGCAGAGAAGCGGAGCAAAAAGCCTTACGACGACGAGCAAAAAGCCTTACGACGACGACTACTATGCTATGTCTATCTAATATTCTGATTGATCAACGTCATATACGTAACCTTGGTTTTCACAGGTGGCTCAGAAGAATGCACCGATGCAGAGGTACATAATCGCAGCGGCTGGAGTAAAGAAGTTGTCGGACGACAAGTCAGTGGTGTGTCACAAACAGAAGTACCCATTCGCAGTGTTCTACTGCCACAAGGCGATGATGACGAGCGTTTACGCGGTTCCGCTCGAAGGAGAGAACGGGTTGCGAGCTAAGGCTGTTGCGGTATGCCACAAGAACACCTCAGCTTGGAACCCAAACCACTTGGCCTTCAAAGTCCTTAAGGTGAAGCCAGGGACCGTTCCCGTCTGCCATTTCCTCCCTGAGACCCATGTTGTTTGGTTCAGCTACTAGATATGCTCTCTATATTGTGTGTTATCTAATAATGTTTGAGACAATCTATCTTTTAGGATGTTTAATATACATATATATACATATAGTAATGTGTGATTTTCCATATAATCAAAGACCGGTTGTATCTATATGTTTTTTGTTTACTTTACCTAGTCTTTTATAACCTACGTGCTTCTTGTCGTTTTGCAAAAACATACAATAAAACTGATCAAGTAGATGTTCGTATAGTGGTACTAATTCAATTTCATTCAGAAATAGTAATTTACGTCTAAAACACAATAGTATCAACTATTAGTTCTAAACACCTGATCAAATTCATGCTTGTGCTCGGCAACTTTATGTTGACAGAATTGTCTGATACATTATTTTTGCTCAAATATGAAATAAGACGTTTGAATTAACTTTTGTAGTTTCTGAGATATTTTTGTAAATAACTTTGTATCATTTAACTTTCACGTTTTATACATTAGAAATTTGCTAGCTAATTTTTAGTTATTTACTCAACAAACAAAATCTAGAATGTGTAATAGGAAAATAAGGAGGTTAAACTCTTTTTTGTAACATGGGAGGTTAAACAAAATCTTGAATGTATACATACCATAAAAGCTAAAACAAAACGAAAATTGAAACATAGTTTGACCGCACCAAAACGATTTCAACGCTGAAAAGACTTATATGGTACTTGAGGGTCAGGGGTAAAATAATCAATTCAATTCAGTTCAATTATGTTGACAGAATTGTCTGATACATTTTATATTTCTGCTAAATTTTAAAATAAGATAATTGAATTAACTTTAAGTAGTTTCTGAGAATTCTTTAAATAAATCGTGTATCATTTAATTTCCACCGTTTTACTCATTGGAAAAAAACTATATTTGCTAGCTTTATTTTTATTTATTTACTCAATAGACAAAATTTAGAATGTGTAAATAGGTAAATAATTAAGGAGGTTAAAAAAATCTTGAATGTATAACCATAAAAGCTATAAAAAAAAAACAAAACGAAAATTCAAACATAGTTTGACCGAACCAAACGATTTCAACGCAGAGTCAAGGGTAGAATAGACAATTCGATCAAAATCAGGTCCTAAATCCTAATCATATAGGGGCAGATTAGTCAATTTACATGACTAATGAGAGAAGTGTATTAAACACGATTAGTAGTAAGTTACTTGAACAGCAACATGCAGCAGAGAAGCGGAGCAAAAGCCTTACGACGACGACGACGGTCACACTCTCCTATCTCCTTCGGGAACTGCGATCTTACCATAAATAGCAAAACTCAATTTTCTTCGCCGGAGATTCTCCTTTGAGATCCGGGGGTTCACTGAGAGAGAGAGAGAGAGAGAGAGAGCACGAAGGAAGCTGAGTGTGGTCGATCAAACACGCAAATTAGGGTTTCGTCTAGTACATTGCCGTTGCTCACTGTTCAGGATCCCGAATCGTTTCCTCTGTTCGTGCGTCTCATTGTTTGATTATGTATTGATTATGAAATGTCGTTTTGATTTTCTGAGATTATTTGTATTTTTTAGAAAGAAAAATGAAGTTGAGTATCCTCTTAGTGAAGCTCTACGCTTTATGTGAACTTATTATGACTGTGGGTGGTCCTTGTATCTTTGTGTTCACTGTGGGTCCTTTTTTTGTTTGTGTTTAATAGGAGAAACACCTGCTTCATTTGAATAATGGAGAAGAAGTCAGATGGCCTACCATTTAAGTGGGGTAAAAGGAGAGGACCTTGTGTAGAAAACGAGGATGTTCAGTACTATGAATCTTTCACCTACGGTGGGTGTGAGTACCGTCTTTATGACTGTGTCTCAGTTGGAGATGATGGTAGACTAGACTCCCCCCGTGTGTTCTTTGTTGGCAAGATCATTAAAATGTGGGAGTATACTGATCAGCGTCAAGACCCCAGGAGAGTTGAGTTGCTCTGGTTCTTCAAACCCTCTGAGCTTTCCGTGTACCTTGAAGGAGTCGGAGATGTGCTTGCTAACGAGCTCTTCTTGGCTTCTGGATCTGGTGTTGGCCTCACCAATGAAAACCTACTGGTGAGTAAGTTTTTATCCTTTTTTTTTTTATATGATGGCATCCAGTTTCTTGCTGATTCATAGACTAGCTATAGTTTTGCTGTTTATCTTTATTTGCTGACTCATAGACATACTGGCGTTGGTTTAAAAGGGTATTGATATATAACATTATTACACCAGGAAGCAATTTCTGGAAAATGTCGTGTTCTATGCATCTCCAAGGACGTAAGAAACCCACAACCCTCTGAGGAAGAAATCAAGTCGGCTGACTTCCTTTTTCACCGAACATATGATGTGGGAAATTCCAAAATCTTAGATACGATAGATGATAATATTGCTGGAGTTGATGGTACATATTGTTTTCTTTCATATTCAGCTATGCGGTTGATAGCTAGTTTGATTCTTTCATTGCCTCATATCATTTCACTCTTACTGTTGCAGTTAAGTTCATCTTTAACAGAACCAGTTCTGAGAGAAAAGCTAATGCTCTGCAGATAGTGGCAACCGACTTGCAAGGGACTGCAGATAGTTTGAAACCATATGATCCTTCATCTAGCGGTTCAGTTATGCAGAATGCACGCAATGCCAGTGATCTCTCTAGTCATAAACAATTGGCTAAGAAAAAATCTACACTTGCAGAAGAAAGGCCTAACAAGGGTTCTTCTGGTCGGGTTGATGGTGAACTTGACAGTTTTAGCGCTTCGGGTTCTAGGAGAAATGATCGTCATGGAAGGAAAGACCAAGACGACGAGGTTCGAAAGCAATTGGCTAAACAAAACTCAAGGCTTGCTGATGAAAGATACAGTAAAGATTCTTACTGTTCGGATGACATGCTTCAAAAGAAACGGAGACTAGATGGTTCTCCGCAGAAAATAAGAAGAAATGATGGTAGAAAAGATACAGAACCTATTAGAAGAGATGCGATGGTAGGAAAATCAAGGCTTGCAGAAGAAAGACGCAGTAATGATTTTTACGGTTTGGATGTCATGCCTCTAAAAACCGAGGCTAGATGGTTCTGTTGCAGTATCAGATGGAAGGAGAAGAGAGTCGCAGAATACAAGTCATGATGTTAAAAAGACGTACAAGGTATGAGAAAAGATGTCATGGTGGAAAAATCAAGGCTTGCAGGGGAAAGATGCAGCAAAGATTATTACATGCCTCAGAAGAAACTGGAGGTGAATGGCTCTGCTGTAGTATCAGATGGAAGGTCAAAAATGTCACAGAAATTAAGTCATGATGGAAGAAAAGATCCTAGAGACAACGTCACCAGAGGGGAAGTATATTCCAAGAAGCCTAGCTTCACTGACAAGAACCAAGATATGCGGATACCAAGATGTTCTGAAGGAAAAGAGACCAGACATGTGAGATTTGCTGAAGGAACAGAAACCAGACATGTGAGGTTTTCTGAAGGACAAGATACCAGACATGTAAGATCTTCTGAAGGAAAAGAGACAAGGCCTGCAACTGAGAAAGGTCTTATCAAGAAATCCAGCCCTGATTGTAAAATATCAAAACACAGTGAGGAGAAGAGTTTGACCAATGCCGATTACAGAAGACACGATCGAGTCTTTGAAGTGACTCAAAAGCCTAATGTTGTAAGTTTATATTCCAATGTTGTTAAACTTCATTAGATAAAAACGATGTGCTCATGCAGCAACTTAAACTCGAAAGATGGATGTTCCTAACAGTTTTTTTGGTTTCCTTTTTCTTGATCGCAGGAAGGAATCAAATGGTTCCGAAAACTTGTAAGTAGTTCTTCCTTATTTACCACACCAGTTTGCTTTACCTTCATTATCATGCTCGACATGCTTTGTCCATAATGTGAATAGCGTGACCTGTTTATCTGCTTTCTCATCATTTTTACTGTTTGAATTAACTAAAATTGCTTCATTGAAATTTTCAACTTATTGTTCCTGTTTTGCTTCATACCTTTTGTGGCTACCCTTTGCAGCCTCCTTTAGTGTGGGTAGTTATTAGATAATGTAAATCATCGCCATCTGGATTTTACATCTGCACTGACTTTAAACTGTTTAAATCATAACCAGAGTTGGGAAGAAGATTTGAGGTGTGCAGAAGGGAAAGGGACTCTGGTTGTTCTCCGGAACTTGGATCCTTCTTATACATCTCATGAAGTGGAGGTATTATCCAATGGAGTTTTTTCCTTAATTTCTACGATTATTTATATTTTTAGCTGATGTAGCCATCGTCGCTCAAGCTGGTATACCTTTCATGTAAACCTATATCTAACAAATTTTTGAATTATGCTTCAGAATATAATCTACTCTGCTTTGAATGAGCAATGTACGGCCAGGACGATTGAGCGGACGTCAGCTACTATTCCTCATATCGGTAAGTCCATCACTATACCGGCATCGCAAGGGATAAGGTGCTATTCACTTGTGACCGAGATCAATTGACAATCATAGTTCTCTGCCCTTTTGATTTTCCTCACTTATATTCACCACTGGTATAAGGATGATCACAATGGTCTGCCGTTATCCAGGTGAAGCTTTGGTGATATTCGAGACAATGGATGCTGCAAAAAGGGTAATAAGAAGACTACATGAGGGATGCTTGTTGCTACCAAATGGAAGGTAAGGCTTCACATGTGATTAAAGCTTAGTTACTTCTTTTTTTTCCACAAAAGCTTAGTTACTTGTATGAACATTCTTATAAATAACTTTTTTTGGCTTTCCCTACTGGACAGGGTACTTGTTGCTACTAGTGCTAAGGTGAATCCTCCAGCTATGCCTTCATTGCCGTTCCTGGCCATATCAATATTCAGCGTCGAGGGAAGGTATATTTGCATACACGTACTAGTAGACAGGAACCAATCTTTAAGCAATGTTCTTATGGTTTTGTTTACATATTTGCCAGAGAAGCACTGCGGTTACATCGCATTGTTGTCAGGGTAACAACATTGAATTTGAAATGGGCATGGAATGGTGGCTGCACTTGAGCACATACAAGCAGTTTTGGAGATGGATATATGAGGTGACCATCTATCACCACTGTTTCCTATGAAATGAACTCTTATAATTTTTTTTTTTGTCTTCTAGTTAATATAAGTTTGTTTAGAGCTACTGATAAGATCTATCACGAAAACTTAGGATACTAACTGTAGTTCCGTCAATCTTCTAATATCTTTTTTCCTGATGATATATCATTGTTTCTTTTGTCATTGTGTTATCTGTTTCATTAGCAACTCAGTGCAGTTTCATTGACGTCTTTAACGCAAATCTTTTTTTTTACGGTAATTGCAGCGACAAATTGAGGAGACGAAGGAGTTGCAGTTGGATGTCCAGCCGAAACACACTTAGTTTTTCAGCATCATCTTGTTGTGTTCTAGTGTGAGAGGCTATGTCTAACATCTAATGAGTGTGAAGAGTTTTATCTTCTTCAGTTGAAGCACCTGAGAAGGAGAACACAGAGAAGAGAACAATCACGAGATTTTGTTAGTTTAGTTGGTGTAGTGTCATACTTAGAACATGAAGCTGCCGTGTTCATCCAACCCCAACTAACTTTCAACAGTAAAACTCATTTCAGGAAATCAAATCTTGTTTCTTGTCATTAGTATTTTTTTGTTGTTGGTAAAGCTGGATTCTAATTGTAAACCAAACTCTTGAAGCTCCTTTGCACATATCATCAAATGCTAAAAGAAAACCAATAAGATTTGATAAAGGAAGGAAGGAAACGAAAAGAAAGCCCCTAGGTGCGCAAAACGACGACGTAGTGCGTTGAGATATGTGACCGTTAGGTCATCCTATTTAATTTTTAAAATCTAAATATATATATAGACAAAGAAGTGGTGTGACACCACTCACTATAACGTGAGAACGCGCGTACATAAAAGACATCTCCACTCTCGGCGCGTGGCGAACAGCACTACATCTCTCTCTCTCTGTGCATCTTTGTCCCTCGTTGTCAGTACTCTCTCTTTCATCTCTCTCTCTGCAATGGGGTGTGCACAATCTAGGGTTGATAACGAAGAGGCCGTAGCGAGATGCAAGGACCGCCGCAACGTCATCAAGGAAGCGGTTACGGCGAGCAAAGCGTTCGCCGCGGGCCACTTCGCCTACGCCATTGCGTTGAAGAACGCAGGCGCTGCTCTCAGCGACTACGGCCACGGCGAATCCGATCAAACCCTAGACGCTGCTTTGGAGAAAGGAAACGACCGTGCTGCGGATGGTCCTGCTACTCCTCAGCCGCCACCGCCTCCGCCTATCGAGAATCTCCCTCCTCCGCCTCCGCCTCTCCCTCAGTTCACTCCTTCTCCGATAAAGCGCGCGATTAGCTTGCCTGCGATGGCGGTTAGAGGGAGGAAGGTGAGGGGGATTGATTCGATGGCGATTGAGGAGGAGGATGAAGAGGAGGAGGAGGAGGAGGAGGAGGAGGAGGGAGAAGAGAAGGTTGAGGATGGAGAGAGTTCGCCTAGGACGCCGGAGAATGTTGGGAAAGGTGGGAAGTTACCGGAGACGCCGGAGACTGTGAGTGCTTCTCCGGGGGCGTGGGATTACTTTTTCAGGGTGGAGGATGTTCCTGGGGGTAACTTAGAAGACAATCATCACTTTGAGTTCAATGAAGAGGAGGAGGAGGAGGAAGAAGAGCTAAGATCTGGTCACAAGGCTGTTGAGGAAGTGGAGCCAAAGACGCCGGAGAAAGTGGAAGAAGTTGAAGAAGAAGAGGATGCAGTGGTGGAAGAGGCAAAGAAGAAAGAGAAAGGGAAAGCTAAGATTGAGCATTCCAACACAGCTCCACCTGAGTTCCGGCGTGCCGTCGCTAAGACCACGGCGTCAAGCGTGAATCTGATGAAGATTCTTGATGGGATTGATGATCGGTTCCTTAAAGCTTCAGAGTGTGCACAGGAGGTTTCCAAGATGTTGGAAGCCACAAGGTTACATTATCACTCCAATTTCGCAGATAACCGAGGTATTGAAGCTTTTATGTGTGTTTTCTTGCAATTTCGTGAACCCTTGTTGAGTGTCCTAACACAAATTATCACTACCAAGACACTAGTTTAGTGGTATAGTCACTGTTGTATGCACATGTTCTTCACCAAAAACTTTTTTTAGGTGATTCATAGGTATCCATGAGTTAGAAAGTTTGATTCTTTCTTTCTTTCTCTAATTGAAACAAAGAAGAAGAAAACCAAAAGTTTGAGTAAAGGAAAGAGTTTTCTTTTGTAGATCGGAACATGGTTTAGTTTCTGCAAGATTCTTCAATTATGTGTCTCTCTGTAGTAGCACTTTTTTGGTCTGTCTACTTTGACATTTGTCTGTGGTTTAACTTTTATGAGAATCCAATATGAATCTTAAATTAATAGATCTGGTGGTTTAAAGCCATTAAAAAATGTTCTATATTTGACTAATCAACACTAACCGCCTTTCTTTGCTATCCCTACCATTATCTATTACCAGATCTGTCCCTATCGGAGTGTGTTGTTTCTTCTGGGGTCAATGTTTCCGCTTTCTTGCTGATGAAAAATGTTTTTCTTTTTTTTCAGGATATGTTGATCATTCCGCTAGGGTAATGAGGGTTATAACGTGGAACAAATCATTAAGAGGCATTTCCAACGGTGAAGGTGGTAAAGATGATCAAGAATCAGACGAGCATGAAACTCATGCGACGGTGTTGGACAAGTTGTTAGCGTGGGAGAAGAAACTCTACGATGAAGTGAAGGTAAATTAATTTTAACGCTCATCAGTTTCTACCTAAAGGATGTCTAGCTGAATGCATTTTTTGTGGTGTTTCTTTCTCTATAGCAAGGTGAGCTTATGAAGATAGAGTATCAGAAAAAGGTATCTCTACTCAACAGGCATAAAAAACGAGGTGCGAGTGCAGAAACCGTGGAGAAAACGAAAGCAGCTGTGAGTCATCTACACACAAGATATATCGTCGACATGCAGTCCATGGACTCGACTGTCTCAGAAGTTAACCGTTTAAGGGATGACCAATTGTATCCAAGACTTGTCTCCTTAGTCGAAGGGTAAGTTCTCTCCCCTTCAAATGAGTTAGCATTCTCTAAACCAATATTCTCACCTTGTAGGATGGCCAAGATGTGGACAAACATGTGCACACAACACGACACACAACTCCAGATCGTCGGAGAGCTAAAATCTCTCGAGATCTCGACTTCTCAGAAAGAAACCACGAAGCAGCATCACCAACAGACGCGGCAGTTCTGCACCGTCTTGGAAGAATGGCATGTCCAGTTCGAAAGGCTCGTGACGCACCAGAAGCAGTACATCAACTCTCTAAACACCTGGCTGAAGCTAAACCTCATCCCCATCGAAAGCAGTCTCAAAGAGAAAGTTTCCTCTCCTCCAAGGCCTCAGCGTCCACCAATCCAAGCCCTTCTCCACTCGTGGCACGACCGCCTCGAGAAGCTACCCGACGAGGTGGCCAAATCAGCGATCTCCTCCTTTGCGGCGGTCATGAAACGATCTTGCTTCACCAGGAGGAAGAGATGAAGCTTAAGGAGAAATGCGAAGAGACGAGGAGGGAGTTTATTAGGAAGAAGCAAGGGTTTGAGGAATGGTATCAGAAACATTTGCAGAAGAGAGGACCGACGGAGGAAGGTGTGGATGGAGAAAAGGGAAGCGGTAGAGATGATGATCATGTCACGGAGAGGAGAATCGTTGTGGAGATGTTGAAGAAAAGGCTTGAAGATGAAGAAGAAGCTCACCAGAGACATTGTGTTCAGGTGAGGGAGAAGTCTCTGAATAGTTTGAAGATCAGGTTGCCTGAGATCTTCAGGGCGTTGTCTGATTATGCTCACGCTTGTGCTGACTCTTACGAGAAGCTCAGAATCATATCGCAGAATCAAAAAGCCTCTGTATCTTCTTAAACCGGTTTTAGATGTTTCTCTCTGCTTTTGTATTAAAACTCTTGTTTGTTGAATAGTTTTGTAGAAGTGTTTTAGTTTTAAAAGACTGTGCTGTCTTAAAGTTAGCAAATGCCCAATGTTGCCAAACTAACAAGATTATCGATAGGTAAACCCAAAAAAGTGGAATAAAACTAAAGGGAAAACGGCTTATTCGTGCCCGAACTATGAACTTTTGGGAAATTCATGCCTCCACTTTTCTTCTGTGCGAATAAATGCCTACACTATTCAAAATTTGAAATACATACCCAAATTCATAAAGTCCACGCTTATTCATACTTTGACATTAACACCGTTTAATCTCAGTTAACGGTGATGATTAGGACAATTACGTGGCTGATTAGTCAGCTTAACATATAAACGGGCCATTTCATTGGTTAAATATAATGGGCCAAATATATAAAAATTATGGGCCAAATATCAAAATTATTTGGGCCAAATAATTTTAAATTGGGTTATTATTTAACGGCGTCGTTTTGTGTAATTGATTTATCCTCTTCCCCTTCTTCCTTCGACGCCATCGACGAGAGAGCAAACGGAATCCATTCGATCTGTTCTTTGTGACTCAAACATCTCTAATCTTGGTTGAATTCGTCTATCGATAGCTGGGCTGTTAATTTCGTATGGAATGATGAGGTAAGTTATCGATTAAAAGCTTCAATGAAATTTGTTTAGGTTAATTTTTAGTTGCAATTGACAGTAAATGTTTTTCAATTTCAGTGAAGAAGGAGATACGAAATTTCAGATATGTTATGGTGGGAAGTTTGTGACTGATGGTGGAGATACCGTCTACATGGGAGGCGAAACTCATATACTTCATACACAGGCTGAAGCTTTGTTTAGAAGTTTGAAAAATGACTTTCCCATGTCTATGTCTGGTCAGCGAATCTGGTACAAACTACCATATGACACCATGAAGAATCTCGAGATATTAGTGTATGGTGGTGGGAGCTTTGCTAGGATGTGTGAAGCTTCCAAGTGGACTAAGTATATTGAAATTTTTATGGAGCATGAAGATGTTAATGATGATGAACAGAATGAAGATGGGAATGATGAAGAAGAGAATGAAGAAGGGGGATCAGTGGGAGAGAATAGCGAGACCGAAGAAGATACAAATGTAAATGGAGATCGTGAATTTGAAGAGGACAAACGTGTGGAAGCTGCTGTGGGTGAGATCTCTGATGGTGAAGATAATGAATACTACAAAAATACACCTCCTTGTTCTGATGGCGAGGAAGAAGAAAATCCTAGGCCTTATCAAGGATGGAAGAGAGGCAGTGGAGAGTTACACATTAGGCAAGTGTTTGATAGTGTGAAAGACTTCAAGGATGCTGTATTTGAGTATGCACTAAAAGGAGGTTGGAATATTCAATTCACGAGATGGGGCAATGTAAAATCTGAGGCAATATGTGGAGTAGAAGTGGATGAAGGCGAAACCCCATGCTCTTGGAGAATATATTGTTCGTATGAAGCCTCTGTTTCTCAGTGGATGGTGAAAACGTTTCAAGATGTCCATACTTGTTTCAGAGATGGACGTTGCAAGATATTATCGGATTCACGCATAGCTAAGTTGTTCTTAAATGAACTCAGGGAGGATCCGGACATGAAACCAAAAGCAATCCTATATCAGATTCAGCTGCGTTATGACTTGAATCCATCCGATGACCAATGTCGGAAAGCGAGGAAGAAAGCTTTAGATCTCATTCAAGCAGAGTATGATGAACAATATCGCAGGATTAAGGACTACGAAATAGAAATTAAAAGGTGAAGCATTCACTTAAACCTTTGTCAATTGTGTGTGTTTTAACATTTTTTTTTGGTGGACAGGACAAATGAGGGATCAACAACTGATCTTCAAACCGTTATTGGGGCTGGTGGACTTGAAGTTTTTGATCGTTTCTATGTTTGTTTTGCTGCTCTCCGCAACATATGGCTAGCCTCATGTCGACCTATCTTTGGGATAGATGGGTGTTTCCTCAAAACCACAGCTAAAGGTCAACTTCTAGCTGCTGTGGGAAGGGATGCAAACAGCCAGATATACCCTTTTGCTTGGGCTGTAGTGCATAAAGAGAACACGGACACATGGACATGGTTCTGCAAAAGCTGAAAAATGATTTAAATCTTGGAAATGGAGATGGTTTCACCCTTGTTTCAGATCGACAGAAGGTAAGTGATGATTCAATATGTTTTAGTTAATTATTAAATGATTTTCTTATGGTCTCTATGATTGTTATGGTGGTTATTTAGGGCTTGCTTATAGCTGTCGATGCTGAGCTGCCAAATATAGAGCACAGAATGTGTGCAAGACATATCTATGGGAACTTAAGGAAGCTACATCCTAACAAGCCTCAGCTGAAGAAGTTGTTTTGGAGCGTTGTTGAAAGTCATATGAAGCTGACTACAAAGCAAGTTTAAAAGAGTCAGACGAGCATGAAACTCATGCGACGGTGTTGGACAAGTTGTTAGCGTGGGAGAAGAAACTCTACGATGAAGTGAAGGTAAATTAATTTTAACGCTCATCAGTTTCTACCTAAAGGATGTCTAGCTGAATGCATTTTTGTGGTGTTTCTTTCTCTAAAGCAAGGTGAGCTTATGAAGATAGAGTATCAGAAGAAGGTAGCTTTACTCAACAGGTATAAAAACGAGGTGCGAGTGCAGAAACCGTGGAGAAAACAAAGGCTGCCGTGAGTCATCTACACACTAGATACATCGTTGACATGCAGTCCATGGATTCAACTGTCTCTGAAGTAAACCGTTTAAGGGATGACCAGTTGTATCCAAGACTTGTCTCCTTAGTCCAAGGGTAAAGTTCTCTCCCCTTCAAATGAGTTAGCATTCTCTAAACCAATATTCTCACCTTGTAGGATGGCGAAGATGTGGTCAAACATGTGCATACAACACGACACACAACTAAAGATTGTCGGAGAGCTAAAATCTCTCGAGATCTCGACTTCTCAGAAAGAAACCACAAAGCAGCATCACCAGCAGACACGGCAGTTCTGCACCGTCTTGGAAGAATGGCATGTCCAGTTCGAGAGGCTCGTGACGCACCAGAAGCAGTACATCAACTCTCTAAACACCTGGCTGAAGCTAAACCTCATCCCCATCGAAAGCAGTCTCAAGGAGAAAGTCTCCTCTCCTCCAAGGCCCCAGCGTCCACCGATCCAAGCCCTTCTCCACTCGTGGCACGACCGCCTAGAGAAGCTACCCGACGAGGTGGCCAAATCAGCGATCTCCTCCTTTGCGGCGGTCATGAAAACGATCTTGCTTCACCAGGAGGAAGAGATGAAGCTTAAGGAGAAATGCGAGGAGACGAGGAGGGAGTTCATTAGGAAGAAGCAAGGGTTTGAGGAGTGGTATCAGAAACATTTGCAGAAGAGAGGACCGACGGAGGAAGGTGTGGATGGAGAAGAGGGAAGCGGGAGAGATGATGATCATGTCACGGAGAGGAGAATCGTTGTGGAGACGCTGAAGAAAAGGCTTGAAGATGAAGAAGAAGCTTACCAGAGACATTGTGTTCAGGTGAGGGAGAAGTCTTTGAATAGTTTGAAGATCAGGTTGCCTGAGATCTTTAGAGCGTTGTCTGATTATGCTCATGCTTGTGCTGACTCTTACGAGAAGCTCAGTGTCATATCGCAGACTCAGAAAGCTACTGTATCTTCCTGAACCAGTTTTAGTCTCTCTCTGCTTTTGTATTAAAAACTTTTGTTGTTGAATAGTTTTGTAGAAGTTTTTTTTTTTTAATTACGATGACCTCGTGTTGTCTTATTGTGATAGTAAATGGTCCCAAAGTTGCCAGGCTAACGTGATGTTCGTTCTAGTAAGACCCAAAAAAAGGAAGTAAAAATATTGTCAGAAGTGGGATTTGAACCCACGCCCTCTCACGAGGACCAGAACTTGAGTCTGGCGCCTTAGACCACTCGGCCACCCTGACTGTCGTGTTGGCTTTGATATATACTACGTAATTGTACAAAATGGATTCGAGCTGGTTTAGAGTGAACCGGCGAGTGTTGATGGCTTTCCATATTCTCCGTTTATTCTGACACTGTTATGACGAGTCACCATATCGAAGAAAATATCAATAACCGGGTCAAGAATAAAATAAATAAGTTTCCAAACAGACGCACACCGTGATGCGACCTTCAAGTAAACGCTCCTTCTCTACGATATATAAAGTTAGTTTGTCTTCCCTTCCCCCCCCACCTTCTTAGCGGTTCTCAGATCTTTGCAGTTACGATCGTCTCTCCTCTCGAATCATCTTCTTCAACGCGTTTGACTCTTTCTTTCTGGTAAGCTCGTTTTCTCTCTCGTTCCGTCTACGGCGATCTTTGACGTGATCGCAACGACGCCGCCTGTTGGTGTTCCCTAGATCATATTTTCTCTGAAGATATTTATTTAGTTTCTGTTTGATTCCTGCGATCGATGTTCATGTTGATAGCAACAATCGCGTTCGATCGATCATGATTTAGAGGCTAGATAGTAGTATATAGTATACTCTTCTTTCGTATGCTCGTGTTATCGTTCTCCGTTTAGGTTTCCTTATTCCTCTTGATTTGCTTCGGGGAATCCATGTGTAGATTAGTGTCGATGAACAATAGAAGCTGATCGATTCTCACTCAGCGACTCTGTATCTTCTGTAACGATGATCTCTTTGTGACTTTGATTTTGATTGTGCTTCAGATTGGAATCGTTGTGATAAGCCTGTGTAATCGAGAATGTGTAATCAGTTTGCTCTGTTCTTTGTTTTAGGATCTGAGTTAGCAATGAAGCCAGGAGGATCAGGATCAGGATTGAATCCGAACGCAGCAGCTTACGTGCCACTCTACAAAAGAGAGGCTGCTGCTGCTGCAACCACACATGACGTGCAGCACCAGCCCTATGGTTATGGAGTCCAAGGGAAGGGAAGTTCTTCAGGCTCTCAAATGAGGAATGATGATTCGGAGTTTGACATGGAGTTCCTTTTGGCTAATTTCTCTGATTTGTCAATTGAGTCTGTCCGTGATGTTTACTTGGCCAACGATGGTGATGTTGATGCAACTATCGAAATGCTCACTCAACTCGAGGTAAACTTATTACACCAGTGTGGATTGTAAGTTTATGAAATGTAGCAAACGTTAAGAAGCGTGATAATGACTTTTTTTTGATGGTTCATACTGCAGATTTACAGTAATGAAGCTGAAGAATACCTCCCACTCCCAGACACATTGGACATTGGCGATGCACCTGAAACCATCGAGACTTCAACTTCAACTTCGTCAGCTCCTCCAAAACAAAAGAATGCAAGTAATGAAGCAAGTGCATCATCATCGTCGACATCCTCGGGTACCCCTACCAACGCTCCTGTATCATCCTCCTCCTGATTTGATGAGTCCCTCAGATGTGAAGTTTTAAAATTTCTTGATATGGTTATCTTAGGAGAGATCTCTTTCTATATTGTCCACAACGCTTTGTTTCTCTTTGGAAAGAGAGAGTACACAATGTATAGATTTTTTGAATTTTCAAGTTTGGGTGCTGAGGGTTGGGATTGTTCTTATGGTTGGACAAAAGCTATGAATCATTAGCCTCTCTTATGACTTGTGAATTGCTATGTTGCTTTGGTACATTCCTTGTTTCTGTTTTCTAATGTTCTTAATTAATTAAGTGAAGTATCCACTAATCATGTCAGTCAAGTGAAGTATATTTGTTAATGTTTATACCATGGAATCAATCCAATTCGAATCTCCAAAAGTATATGGACCCGGTTTTAGAGTCTCCAGGTGGGTAGACACATGCTCTGCTCCCATATAACTGGACAGGATAAACCCACCAGCTGTAAGCAACCATTCACTTCAATCAGCTGATAAGATTGAAAAAAAAAAAAGGAGACACAGTAAAGCCCCAAACTCTAAATGGGCTTCCGTAATAAATAGGCCTTAGCGCACTGGTTACTTAGGATACCTCGCACTTGCAGTGAATCAAACGGTTGGAGTCTATAACTACATGCAATATGTTAATTAATTTATTATTATCGAAAAAACACAGAACAAAAACCGCTGTTTTTTCGATAAAAGCAAAAATTCCTGTCTAAAATTATTTATTTTTTGAAAATAAATTCTGGTAATTTGCGGAGAAAATGCCATTATTTATGGCAGAAAGGCAAAACAATCAAGACACCCCAAGGATCATCATAACCTTTTTCTTCTTCTCGATCCAAACTCTGTTTGCTCTCTAGATTGTTAAACTTTCTTCACTCTAGGAATGTCATGGATACTGGAATCATGACATTATTCGAGGAGAAAGAAGAAGGTAATCATTAAAGTTTCTAAGTATTGTGCATATAAAAGTAGCAACCTTTTTTCTTTCGGATCTCATTACATATCCATCTCTTGTTGTGTTCTGTCAGATCCGTCTTCTTGTCGGAGAATTTTAGGGCAGATGTGGATTTGAGCAGTGAATTTCGAAATTTGGGGGAAAGAATGTTCAAACAATTATTGAGTAAACTTCCTCGGAAGTCTTCAAAACCCGACTCAGGAGGAGACCTCTCTCGTTCTAGCTCCGCTCCGGTTCCCTCCAACTCAGGGAAACGTACGTCCTCCTCCGCCGTCTTCCCATCAACAATAGAGCCGCTGCTACCGTTCAAAGACGTACCAAACTCCGAGAAGCTAAACCTCTTCGTGAGCAAAATCAGCCTCTGCTGCGTTACATTCGATTTCTCCGACCAAAGCAAAAACTCCATCGAGAAAGACGTGAAAAGACAGGCTTTACTCGAGCTTCTGGACTTTGTAGGCTCCGGTTCCGTTAGATTCACCGAGCCAGCTGTTCTCGCAGTGTGTAGAATGTGCGCTGTGAATCTCTTCAGAGTTTTCCCTCCTAGTTACCGGGAGAACGATGGTGATGATAACGAGCCGGTGTTCGACCCTGCGTGGCCTCATTTGCAGATGGTTTACGATCTGTTGCTTAAGTTCATTACCTCTCCGTGTCTTGATGCTAAAATGTCAAAGAAGTATCTAAACCATGGGTTTATACTGAGGTTACTCGACTTGTTTGATTCGGAGGATCCTAGAGAACGAGAGTGTTTGAAGACGGTTCTCCACCGTCTCTACGGGAAGTTCATGGTTCACAGACCTTTTATCCGCAAGTCAATGAGTAATACTTTCTACAGGTTTGTGTTTGAGACGGAGAAGCACGGCGGAATCGCCGAGCTTCTGGAGGTTTTCGGAAGCATAGTGAGCGGATTCGCGCTGCCTTTGAAAGAAGAGCACAAGATGTTTTGTGGAGAGTGTTGATTCCACTTCACAAAGCTAAGTCCCTTGGGAGCTACTTCCAGCAGTTAACTTACTGCGTCGCTCAGTTTGTGGATAAGGAGCCGAAGCTGGGGAGTGTTGTGGTGAAGGGCTTGTTGAAGTTCTGGCCTGTCACGAATAGTCAAAAGGAAGTGATGTTTATTGGAGAGGTCGAGGAGGTTGTTGAGGGGATGAGTGTGGTGGAGTTTCGGAAAGTGATGGTTCCGTTGTTCTTGAGGGTTGCTTGTTGTGTCAACAGTTGCCACTTTCAGGTATGTTTTTGATGATCTATAATATTTTAAGGTTTTGGGAAGTTTTTGACCTTAATGGGCTTTTCTTGGGCTTTAGGTTTCTGAAAGAGCTTTGTTCTTGTGGAACAACGATCAGATTGTGAATTTGGTTGCACATAACCGGGAAGCTATACTACCGATCATGTTCGCTGCTTTGGAGAAGAATGCTGAGAATCATTGGAACCAATCTGTGCTGAACCTAACCCTAAACGTGAGGAAAATGTTGTGTGAAATGGACGAGGATTTGTTCATGTCTTGCCACGCACGCTTTCAGGAGGAGGAAGCAAAGCAATGTTCTGTAATTGAGAAGAGGAAAGAAAAATGGGCAAGGCTAGAGAGTGCAGCTAGTATGAAGCCGGTAACTGGAAAGACAGCTGTTCTGGTATAACTCCCTTAGCAACTACCATTGCCTGCTAGAAGCAGCAACATCAGAAGAAGATGATGATGATGGAATAGCTGTTGCTTAAGCTATGGTTTGAGAACTTTTCATCTTTTGTAATATTATATAGTTTTGATGTTGTTAACCATGCTGCAGATTTCAAGTGAAACTCTTTGTATTCAAGTAAGTTTGTCTAGAAATCTTTTTCTTTCAAGTTTCAACATGTCTATGAATATGTATTTTTTTTTTTTTTTTTAAAGATATATGAATAGAATGTCTATGAATATAATTGATTCCACCTTTGTACTTAGCAATGTGTTACATTTCAAGTGCTTATGAGGTTACATAGAGAATCAGTTCTGTAGCTAAAGAAACGAATGCACAGCTATTGACTCTTCCTCGCAAAGTTTCATAGACTAATGTCATGCAGGAAAAAAGGTTTTCTCTCCATATGTGATGGTCTTTTCTTTTGGAACCTCTAGAAGAGTGTTTTATTACATTCCAGGTCTCGTCTATCACTTGAGCATGGACGGATTTGCAATCAGAGGTGCACGTGCCCCCGGAAATAGTTGAAAGTTGAAACACATCTTTAACTGTGAATACGATGTTAAACTTATGAACTCCTTTTTTGCCCTAGTACTGTTTTGCGACATGGCATGATTAACCTGCATCTGTTTTGTAATTTTGGACAATTTGTAACAATTAATTAATTTATTTATGTGTCACCTGGTGCTACATTTTATTTGATTACGTTAGTGTGCTTTTAACACTATTATTGTGGCCCAACTTTATAATGGACCGTTTTCGGCCTAGCAACAATGCTACGAAAATATTTCGTAGAAGTCAAAGTAACACAGTACATTTGACCAATTTGCAGTTGACGCGTTTTTTCTATAATCTCAGCATTTTATGTTCTTTTTTCCTTTTGAAAACAGAAACTATCCCCAATTCCAACATTGGGTTCCTTATTCCATTTGTTAAAATTCTGGTTTAGACTATAAATAAATATTCTTACATTTACATTTACAAACAAAAGAATCTACCACCTCACCAATTTTGGTACACAAGTTGTTTTCAAAATTTATTGTTTTTAGTTCTCTTCTGGATTAAAAAATCAACTAAAAATGTAACTCAACTTGTGGATTTTGTTCTTGATTTTGCATTAAGTTTTGAGTTAACAATTTTACCAAGAGTTTAACTCAAAAATATAACTCAACTCTAACATATGATAACTCAAAGTTAAAATAAATAAAAAACTAAATTTATTGTATGACTGATAATATTTTTGTGTTATCGATAAATTAGATTTCTAATTCAAACTAAACCAACAATAACACATGCTACCAATCAAAGTCTATACTTCTAAAGTTTATATGACTTGAATCAAAGCTTGATTAACTTTGTTGCCTGCAAATACCCGTTCAATTAGGAAAAAAATGTAAGAGTTTGTTAAGGTAGCTAATTAATACTATATTCAATGTTTAAAAGATTGCGGTTAATCATTCGCGACCGCAACCACTTGGTCTATACATGAGTTTGAATTTGGTCAGACACTACGGGTGTGATTCAATGGAGCTCTATAACAACTCTGAAAAGTCTTAACTACTATCATTAACATTATCTTCCTATAGTAATAGTGTTGAATCATGGTCAGAACCATATTTGACTTTCCCAAGGATGGAGGATACATAATGGTGTCTCTTTGTGATTTGATTTTATACACTGTGTGTAAAAAAGCATGTATCTACAATCCCACCACTAAACAAAGCTTAACCTTATCCATCATCAAATCCAACATATTTGCTAAACAAGAACCTAATAAGCATGTTAACTACTTTTTCAGACATGATCATGTTCATGATCAGTACATAATAGTTTGTGGTATTCTCGAAAGATCGTGAGAAGATAACCACCAATTATTGGGTCTTCGTACTAGAACCTGTAAGTTTTTGGAAAAGAATTGAGTATGATGATTAACCTCACCTTCCTACAAGACAAGGACTCTCCATAATTAGGTTTTGTTGATTTTTATATGAACTTTTTCACATCATATGTAACTTGTATATAGTTGTTAGAAATAGTTTTTCTTTAACAATTCTCAATTCTTAGATTATGAGTTATTTTAGTTGGCCGGTGGTCTAAGTTCATCAAACATAGTTTTTCTTTAACAGTTATCTTGGAAGCAGAGGAACGATCTTATTCACAACCAGATATATTCCTGCTTCCTCTGTGTTCCTTTGGATCAATAGAGAGATGAAAAATATAATCTCAGCTAGGAGACAGATCAAATCTTTATCCTCGTTTATGGTTATGTGGTTACGTTAAGCTAGTGCTTGTAGATTTAAAATGGTGATTCATTTTGTTTTTTCTTTAATTTTGCCAAAATGGCTTAGACTTATCTTTTTGTAAAATATTTTATTCATTTTTACGATATTTACAATTTAGCAAAAAAATAAGTTTTCAAACATTAGAAGCACCAAGATATCCCCTCAAGAATCGACTAATATGTTCACAGAGAGTCAAAGACAGCTGATAGAATCGCTTGTCGGGATAGTAGAATCGCTTGTCGACTTAAGATTTACTTTTGGTAAAGTGAGGATCTGAAACTCTTTGGACTTTTCGATCATGCCGCTACAACTATACCAAGTTATTCAGAAACAATCAAGTGACTCAGCACGCAAATAAAAAATGGTTTTTTCAAAAGCTTCTTTAGTCTCCACAAAACAACCTAATTTTTTTCAACAAAAGAAATGTTCTACAAATCCACTCTTAGACCTTGAACTCGAGACGCAATGAAATTATATTATAGCCTATGCGAAGCAACTGACAAAGCGGCGTCGTATTTCTCACCATAGCATAGTTGACTTTGTCAGAAACGCGAATCACACACGGTACCTTTCAACGCGTTTACGTTGACTTGTCAAAACACAGATCAGCGTATTGGTCGTATTTACTCTTATCGAAGATCTAAGAACACTACAAGAATAAAGCTCACACTCCGACGGTAGTATTCATCGGTAGTTAGTAGGTAATGGGTATTTCCCACTATTTTCCGACAATCCAACTTTAGTCGGAGTTTGGCTCTCGGTAAATACCATTTGTCGGAAAGTAGTCGATAAATTCCGATAAAAAATATCCTCGGAAGCATTCGTTGGAAGTTGGTCGAAACGTCCCGATATAGTTCCGAGAAACATATTCCTATAAACTTCCGACAATTTAATATTTTGAATTAAAAAAACAAAAATGAAATAAAAGAAATTTAAAATAATATGATATTTATCAAAAATTCATTAGCAATAAAGAAATTAAATACAAAAGTTCTAAAAACTAAAATAAAAAGAAACAGTAACGGCAGTGGAAGAACTTCAGGCGGGCTAGTTTACGGTGCGGCGGTGGCGGTGTAGACTGCGGCGTTGACGGTGCTAGAGTAGAGTGTAATGATGTTGGTGTAATGCACGAAGTGGCCGTGATGGTGGAGTGTGAGCAGCAACAGCAGTGGAAGGAGTTACGATGATGGCGAGGTGGGCGGAGCAGCAGCAAAGGGTTGAGATGATGATGATGGCGGCGTAAGCAGTTCAAGCAGTGGTGATTTAAGGAATCTTTTGGTATTTTTTCAAAAAAACAGAGATCTGACAGAAACGAAAAGAAAGAGACCATGCAAGAAGGAATAATGAGGAAACGAAGAGAATAAATTGAATGATGAAAATGGAAAATAATTAAGAGAAGAAAAGGATAGCGGAGATAGGATTTTAGATGCAGATCTGGAGAGGAAGAAGAAAATGACAGGGTAGAAGAAAGGAAAATAAAGACTGAGACAGAAAAATAAATAAATAGGAATATTAATATACACGCACATTAAGTGGATATGGACTTTCGTGGACTAGAAATATTATTTTTTTATTGCGAAATATTATAATTATGTATTGTATCTTTTATTTCTGTATGTATCTTTTTTACTAAATTGCTTTGAAAGTCCCGATGACCATTGCTCTGAAACTTCCGACGACTATTGCTCTGCAGATTCACCCGACCAAGATCAAACGACGACAAATATAACTTAATTTTAGAACTGTCAATTTTCCGATGATATCTCATCCAACTACCGAGAAAGCTCATATGTCGGTATAATTCGAGATTATTCCGATAAATTTACCGAGGTTTTTATGAGATTATGTGTTGTCGGAACAATCCAAGCATCTTCCGATGAGTTTTCCTACAAATTACCGAGAATGCATGGTTCTCGGAAAATCCCGACAAGTTTTTCCGATAAGATACTGAGAAAACGGGTTTGTCGGAAATTTTCAAGCATCTTCCGACGAGCTTTCCGAATAATTACCGAGAATGCATGGTTCTGGGAAAATTCCAACAAGATTTTCCGAGAAGATACTGAGAAAACAGGTTTGTCGGAAAATATTGACGACTTTACGATGAATTTTCGCCTTTCTCGATAAATTCTCGCTACACCATCGAAAATTTTGTGACAATTCATGTTGTCGGAACTTTTTTTTCGGAGTACACAACGTTTTCTTGTAGTGGAAGAATACAAATGTAAATCGTTCTTATTCCTCAGTCAGAATCGGAATGGGGAACTGTCACTCAGCTTCCGCCGAGCAGCTTGATCCTATTTCAGGTAAGTATTTATAAAAAAATCTCAATGTATTTGACAAGTATATAGGATATTATCAAGTTACAAAAAGTATATAGGATATTATTTCCACTTTTAGATACTATCTATGTACAGCGGAAGAGCGTGTGAAAAGTCTTCACGGTGGCGGAGCTGAAGAAAGCAACTAAGGATTTTAGCAAGGAGATGGTCATAGGAGAGCACTTTGGCAGCCATGTCAGGGGATATATCAATCCCAAGACTGGAAGGGGTTGGCATGGCCGTGGTGGTTAAGAGATTTTACATGTTCAAGGATCTTGATCAAGATTTGCAAGATTGGCTTGTAAGTAATAATATAGGATATTATTTCCACTTTGAGAAACAAAATAACCAACTATTTCAAAGAAATAAAAATAGAAAAATACTTTTAGAAAGCATTAAATCAAGTTTTTATTAAAAATTAGCAAATAAAGAGGAAAATCATCAAAATAATCTTGGTAAAAAGTTGAAATATATATATTTTAATTGGGTTTAGTGATTATAATTAGGATTTAGTATTTAGGAGGTAGAGTTATAGTTAGGGTTTAATCAGGATGTTGGATAATTTAGTATTTTTACTGATTAATAAATGATATTTTGGAGATGTTTTCTTTTTGAAGACTAATTGTTTGATAAAAAAAAAAATGCTAATTATGAATTTTGCCCATAAAAATACTAGCTGAATATAAACCGAGATTTATAGATTGACCTAGAGTTTCTACGACCTAAAAAAAGGGCTTATTGGCTAGATAGCCAGATTTCAAAGAGAAATGAAGAAAGTAACAATGATTTTGACGTTATTGATTGTTATACTTTTTGGCTTAATTCCACCCGGTTATGCCCCTTACCATAACAGGTTGCCGGTTCGTTGTTATAACGTGAACCACGTGGAGGGTTTGTTTGCCACAGTAACAATCAGATGTAATAGGGTTCGTTGTGGAGCAGTCTTGAGCATATATGAGGGAGGATATAAATCAAGAGTAGTGACGAACAGATGTGAGGGAGATAGAAACTCTGTTAACATAACGGCGATCTGAAGATGATAGCCAGATTTCCTATTCCGATTGTATTGTTTTCCATACCACATCACGTATGTGGAATGGTTTATTGTAAGTTCATTTACAATGGAGTGATGGTGTTCTTAGTTTTAGAACCGTGATAAGGTGCATGGTGAAAGTAAAATACGAAATGGTTTACATAAAGTCAAACCGAGTTCAGTAAAACCGTCCAATTTATACGACGAGACTTTCCGTTTGACATGAGTCAGATGGAATGTAATATATACTATGAACGTAAATAGATACATGGGAAGAATTTTCTTTCCATTCCACATGAACTACATAAGCTAGAATAGTTGTATGCACATGACCCAAAATAACCACTTACGTAGACGCTGATGTGTGCGGTTGTGCATAGATGATGACGCAAATCAAACACAACGTACTGGTGGTTGGGTTATAGAACAAAAGATAGAAACGGAGAATAAGAAGAACAAGGTACACACTATCAGGACGGAACAAAACATGTCCAAATATGTAGTCATTTTGTATTGGTTTGTTCGATGAAATAGATGCGAAGACATGAAGCAGTACAGAAAATATAGGTTTGGGCATGTGTAATAGACGTACACGTGGAAGTCGGGCAGGGACAACCAAAAACTTTGAATGAAACAGCATGTTATAAAGCATCCAATTTATATGGGGGTAGTTTCCATTCGATATGACTAACGTAGAATAGAACCCTGTTTGTAATTTACTAATATAATCACGAACAAAGCCGGTGAAGTGTGCGGTTGGGGAGAGGCAATGATGTATTTAGTGCAATAAATTTGCAATTGTGGGTTACAGCTCTTCCGTATTTAAGAGTAGGAGAAAGCCACATACAAAAGGTAGATTTACTGAAGATATTTTTACTGTGGAGAGAGGTAAACGAGTGGTGGAAATTAGTACCGGTAATCTTAAATGGTGTATTCAAAGAAAACCATAAATGGTGTATTCCATATAATAATCACTGTAAATCTATGTGAAGAAACTCAGAAGCAACAAAGTACTCAGAAGCAACAAAGTGAAGGAATTTAAAAATTCACCGCTTTGAAGAAAGGAGGAGGTAATTTCGTGTGCGAATATTCTAATAAACCGGGTTACATAGGAAATTTACTCTTTTGTGATAGAATAATACTATTCTGAATCTGTAATGGAATACATTTTAAAATATAAATGGATTTCCACTTACTTCTAACTGCAGATGAATAGCGAAGACTTCTATACTATATACAATGTATTATTTAAAATGATACTATATGCATACTAGAGCCAAGATTGAGCAACATGAAATACAAAGCTAATAGGAATGGTAATAGAACACTTAACAGTAAACACTAAACCCAAGATAAGGAAATATAAATCCAATCCATAGGCAACCCAAATCTCCAGGCAATTAAATCCACCTGCCATAATACTGGAGACATATATTTACATTCCTCATGAGCCACATGAAATACAAAGCTAATGGAGATGGTAAAGGAACACTTGATAGTAAACACTAAACCTAAATTAGAGAAATATAAACCCCAATACATAGGCAACCCAAATCTTTATGAAATTAAATCCACATGCCATAATACTCGAGACATGTATTTACATTCCTTATGAGCAACATTAAATAAAAAGCTAATAGGACTGGTAATAGAACACTTGACATTAAACATTAAACCCAAGTTAGGGAAATATAAATCCCAATCCGCAACCCAAATCTTCAGGAAACTAAATCCACCTGCTATAATACTAGAGACATGTATTTACATTCCTCATTAGCCACATGAAATACAAAGCTAATGGAAATAGTAATAGAACACTTGACAGTAAACACTAAACCCAAGTTAGGTAAATATAAACCCCAATACATAGGCAACCCAAATCTTTATGAAATTAAATCCACCTGCTATAATACTAGAGACATGTATTTACATTCCTCATGAGCCACATGAAATACAAAGCTAATAGGAATGGTAATAGAACACTTAACAGTAAACACTAAACCTAAATTAGAGAAATATAAACCCCAATACATAGGCAACCCAAATCTTTATGAAATTAAATCCACCTGCTATAATACTAGAGTTATCTATTTACATTCCTCAAGAGACATGGAATATGCAATGGGTTAAGACATAGTATAATACATAGTATAGTATATAAATAGTATGGTATATAAATAGAACGCCTACACATCAGATATGAACCCTTCACCTCACGGTGAGTCCGTATTTCTTCACAATTGAGGTCCGTTACAGAAGCAAAGCTTGTATAGCAAAATAAACTGAGATTTGTAGATTGACCTAGAGTTTCTACGACATAATTCTTCATCAAGCTTGGTGAAGCTCATCGGCTATGGTTCGGATCCTGGTATGTTGTTCATCGTTGCTGAATACTTTCCAAACGGAAGCTTAGAAGATCACATTTATAGAGGTAAAACGTTGAGCCAAAGTCTATGCGTTTTCTACTTTTGGCTTTTATAGCACATGTCTCCGTTTACTGTAAACTTATACCTTGGGTCCTAACCTTAAATGTACCTGCACACATTGAGAAGGATAACTAAAAGGTATGAGTAAGAATCCATCAAAATACAATACACATTTCCACTACTATAAAGCAATCACACATAAACCTATACACTAGCAATCATATAGTATGATTTACTTTAATTTTTATTTTTTTAAGACATCTATACATCCTCGTGATAAACCGTTACCTCTAAATTGTCTGAAGTGAAGGACAGTGAAACCGTGTGGCCAGCCTTGATTTTAACGGGGTCAATCTAATTTAATTCTATGAGGTTAATTTAATTTTCAGCAAACTTATAGGGTCAAATTGATTTTGGACAAATTTTATAGGGGTCAATAGATTAATTTTATAACATTTTATCAAATTCTCTTTCAAAAATACAACTAATATATATATTTTAAAAATATTTGGGGTCAGCTGACCCCACACTCCTAAGCTGCCTCCGCCCTGCCGTGTGGGAGTTTGTGAGTTTTGCTGAGATTTGTGCGTTGTAATAGCCAGGGTCTGTCCTGTGTTTTCTGGATTGTTGCCTTGCGTTAGAAGGCTTTCTTGTTTGTAGTCAGAGTACGTTTTTAGTTCAATGAAATTCAGATGGAAAAAAAAACGCATTCATACATTTTTATTAGATCTTATTATGGATATCACGAATATGGCATCAGCACGAAAATCTATGAATGTCGTTCTTATTTAGACAAGAATATATAGCTTGGAAAGTCATTCGAGTACATGATTGTTAGTGTTCAGATTTATGTGTTATAAATAGTTTTTTTTTTGCCAACGTGTTCTGAATAATTTTTAATAGTGGAAATGTGTATTATGTTTTGATGGATTACTCATTGAGTAATTTATTACAAATCCCTCCTAGTTTTCTTTACGGGTGTTATAGCTTTGATGCATGGTTGATGATACATTCTCTCACAGAGACGCGTCCAAAGTCATTGCCCTGGGAGAAGCGACTTAACATATCCATAGGAGTGGCTCAGTGTCTTGCTTTCTTGCACTCTAGGAAGAAAACCAGTCTCTATCGCAGATATCTCACCTCTTCTAAAATTCTGCTCGATTTGGTATGGATGTGCTCTCCTTTTTTTCTTGAAAACTTGCTCCCTTCCCTTACAAATGACATCTTTGAGGGTACACAGGATTTCAACGCAAGAGTTTGCTGCTTCTGCCTCTTCCTCTGCCTCTGGTAAGATTCTTTTTTTTTTCTTATCAAATGAAACAGAATCTAAGTTTTGATTCTCTTTTGTTTCTGTTATGGGGGGATGTTTCAGCAAGTGGAGCTACACAGGGTTATGCTCCTGCCTTAGATGTCCTAAGCCCTGAGAAGTACCTCTTCAACCCCAATAATCCATACTTTGTGAAGACACTGACTAAAAAGATCGATGTTCTGGTAATAACATTAGCATTTTACTTTCTTTAGGCTTTCTTAGATATGATCATCTAGTCATAAGTTTTTTTATGTTTGTTGCCTGTAAAACTAAGAGTTGTTTTTTCCCCTGTAGTATGTGGGCCTTCCAGTGATTGAGAAGTATGGCTTGAACTTTGGTCCCCATAATTCCCCAATGTATTACATCATCCGCAACCAAAAACACGATGCTCTCACTAAGATCTACGGTCGCAACCCTTGTTTCAGTGGCTGGGCGGCTCTATGTAAGAAGTACAACCTGAAATCAGGAGACAGTGTGGTTTGTGAACTTGAACGCTCAGGAGGTGTGGTTACTGCTATAAGAATCCATTTCGTCAATGAATGAAGACCTCTCTAGTCTTCTTCCTATGAGTTAGCTTTCTAAATTTAAGTCTTTACCAACCTCCTAATGTATTGCTTGATGTGACCCTTCAAGTTAGTAGTCTAACTTAAAAGGAGTGTTACATGCTTTATCTTATTATTCTTATCATCCTCTTCTTTACACACCAGGACCCGTGTAAAGCATATATGATTCATGTTTAAAATGACATGTTCATAAGGAATCCTCTAACACAAATGATAAAGAAAACCAAAGTTCATGACACAAGTTCATTAGAGTTATATGTAGAAAACACATTCACTATTTAATCATTATATCTTTTAGGCCTAATATCTAGCTGCAGAAAACATGGAATACACGAATGTCGAGATTGGATTAATCATGTTTTCGCTATAACAAGAAATTGCATGGAACATACAAGAGCCAGCATTTCTTGGATGGTATCTACATTGCTTGTTCACATGGACAAGGAAACATAAGAGTTTTTTTTTTTTGAGAAAAAAAAAATATTTTCTACATGCATAATGTGACACACAGGAAACAAAAGAGTTAACCTAAGATTCTATATCATAGTTAAAAAGTAATCATACCAGAAGAAGCTGTACTTGATTTGGCAAGGAAATTAAAATGTTGCACAGCCTGTGGTTACAATTTTTTTTTTTCATCAGGTTACAATTATACTATAAAGACTATTAAGAAACCAAACGGATTTTTACCTAAGATTGTTAACAAAAGGAATGATCTACAGATCCACTTTTAGACCTTGACCATCATACACAATGAAATTATATATGATACTCTGCGAAGTAACTGACAAAGCGGCGTCGTATTTTTCACCCTAGAATAGATGACTTTGTCAGAAACGCTGATTATCACACTCGGTACCTTTCAACGCGTTTACGTTGACTTATCAAAACACAGACCAGCTTATTGGTCGTCTTAACTCTACCAAGATCTAAGAAGATTGTACATAAAAAGAAGGTAAATCCTCTTCTTCGTTATAGTCAGAATCAGAATGGGGAACTGTCACTCAGCTTCCACCGAGCAGCTTGATCCTATTTCACGTAAGTATTTATAAAAAATCTCAGTTTATTTGACATGTATATCGGATATTATTTCCATTTATAGATACTGTATATCTATGTACAGCGGAAGAGCGTGTGAAAGTCTTCACGGTGTCGGAGCTCAAGAAAGCAACTAAGGATTTTAGCAAGGAGATGGTTATAGGAGATAGCTCTGGCCGACATGTCAAGGGATATATCAACCCCAAGACGTTATCTCCGGCCAAGGAAGGGGTTGGCATGGCCATCGCTGTTAAGAGATTTTACTTTATCGAAGATCAAGCTTTGCAAGATTGGCTTGTAAGTAGTTATAATTGACAAACAAAATAACCATCTATTTGAAATTTTTTTAAAAAATACTAGCTGAAAATAAACTGAGATTTGTAGATTGACCTAGAGTTTCTACGACATAATTCTTCATCCAAGCTTGGTGAAGCTCATCGGCTATGGTTCGGATCCTGGTATGTTGTTCATCGTTGCTGAATACTTTCCAAACGGAAGCTTAGAAGATCACATTTATAGAGGTAAAAACGTTGAGCCAAAGTCTATGCGTTTTTCTACTTTTGGCTTTTATAGCACATGTCTCCGTTTACTGTAAACTTATACCTTGGGTCCTAACCTTAAATGTACCTGCACACATTGAGAAGGATAACTAAAAAGGTATGAGTAAGAATCCATCAAAATACAATACACATTTCCACTACTATAAAGCAATCACACATAAACCTATACACTAGCAATCATATAGTATGATTTACTTTAATTTTTTATTTTTTTTTAAGACATCTATACATCCTCGTGATAAACCGTTACCTCTAAATTGTCTGAAGTGAAGGACAGTGAAACCGTGTGGCCAGCCTTGATTTTAACGGGGGTCAATCTAATTTAATTCTATGAGGTTAATTTAATTTTCAGCAAACTTATAGGGGTCAAATTGATTTTGGACAAATTTTATAGGGGTCAATAGATTAATTTTATAACATTTTATCAAATTCTCTTTCAAAAATACAACTAATATATATATTTTAAAAAATATTTGGGGGTCAGCTGACCCCACACTCCACAAGCTGCCTCCGCCCCTGCCGTGTGGGAGTTTGTGAGTTTTGCTGAGATTTGTGCGTTGTAATAGCCAGGGGTCTGTCCTGTGTTTTCTGGATTGTTGCCTTGCGTTAGAAGGCTTTCTTGTTTGTAGTCAGAGTACGTTTTTAGTTCAATGAAATTCAGATGGAAAAAAAAACGCATTCATACATTTTTATTAGATCTTATTATGGATATCACGAATATGGCATCAGCACGAAAATCTATGAATGTCGTTCTTATTTAGACAAGAATATATAGCTTGGAAAGTCATTCGAGTACATGATTGTTAGTGTTCAGATTTATGTGTTATAAATAGTTTTTTTTTTGCCAACGTGTTCTGAATAATTTTTAATAGTGGAAATGTGTATTATGTTTTGATGGATTACTCATTGAGTAATTTATTACAAATCCCTCCTAGTTTTCTTTACGGGTGTTATAGCTTTGATGCATGGTTGATGATACATTCTCTCACAGAGACGCGTCCAAAGTCATTGCCCTGGGAGAAGCGACTTAACATATCCATAGGAGTGGCTCAGTGTCTTGCTTTCTTGCACTCTAGGAAGAAAACCAGTCTCTATCGCAGATATCTCACCTCTTCTAAAATTCTGCTCGATTTGGTATGGATGTGCTCTCCTTTTTTCTTGAAAACTTGCTCCCTTCCCTTACAAATGACATCTTTGAGGGTACACAGGATTTCAACGCAAGAGTTTCCTATTTCGGACTCAAAAACCTACCCTCTGATGATGAAAGTTCGTACGTCTCTTCGTATCAAGCTGAACCGGCTAGGTTTCATTACGCACCTCCCGAATACATAATATCAGGCAACAATATTTCCCCTTGCTTCTTCTCCTTAGTCCCCCACCCCCAATCTTTTCACATAACCGTTGAAATATATAGTCACTGACCTCACGAAGTACAGGGAAGTTGGACATGTCGGGCGATGTGTATAGCTTTGGTGTTATACTGCTCGAGATGTTAACTGGTTTTGGAAAGCGGCGCATAATCCTAGCAAAGCGAGCAATACGGAATGACACTGAAAACATTGCTGATATGATTGATCCGGATCTAGAGAATAACTATCCTCGGGAAGAGGGGATGCGTATGTGCGAGATTATAAAACAATGCCTTGAGGAAGACCCGAAGAATCGACCATCCATGCAACAAGTGATGGATAATTTGAATGGTATAGCTCGGATCTGAGAACAAGTTAACTATAAGAATCGTAAACGCTTTCCACTATAAGACAGTTATAACATAGTCCATGTACGCATATATGCACACATATATATAATTTTGTAATAAACAAGTACGTACGGTGGTGTTTTTCAGTGTGGTTCAAATGTTGCGCGCCTCTACTAGTAGTGGTCATCTCCTCCAATATTTCTGCGTCGTGGCAATCATCTTCACCTACCCTAATGTTGTTAACAAAAGAAATGATCTACAAATCCATTCTTAGACAACGCAATGAAAATATAAAATAGCCTCCTCAATTGACCAAACGGCGTCGTATTCCTCACCATAGAATAGTTGACTTTGTCAGAAATCCGGATCACAATCGGGACCTTTTAACGCGTTTACGTTGTTGACTTGTCAAAACACAGACCAGCTTATTGGTTGTTTTTACTCTATGAAGATCTAAGAAGATTGTACATAAAAAAAAAGTTCGTCTTCATTAGAGAGTCAGAATCGGAATGGGGAACTGTCACTCAGCTTCCACCGAGCAGCTTGATCCTGTTTCAGGTAAGTATATATATATAAAAATCTCAGTGTATTCGACATGTATATAGGATATTATTTTAAAAATATTTGGGGTCAGCTGACCCCACACTCCACAAGCTGCCTCCGCCCCTGCCGTGTGGGAGTTTGTGAGTTTTGCTGAGATTTGTGCGTTGTAATAGCCAGGGTCTGTCCTGTGTTTTCTGGATTGTTGCCTTGCGTTAGAAGGCTTTCTTGTTTGTAGTCAGAGTACGTTTTAGTTCAATGAAATTCAGATGGAAAAAAACGCATTCATACATTTTATTAGATCTTATTATGGATATCACGAATATGGCATCAGCACGAAAATCTATGAATGTCGTTCTTATTTAGACAAGAATATATAGCTTGGAAAGTCATTCGAGTACATGATTGTTAGTGTTCAGATTTATGTGTTATAAATAGTTTTTTTTTTGCCAACGTGTTCTGAATAATTTTTAATAGTGGAAATGTGTATTATGTTTTGATGGATTACTCATTGAGTAATTTATTACAAATCCCTCCTAGTTTTCTTTACGGGTGTTATAGCTTTGATGCATGGTTGATGATACATTCTCTCACAGAGACGCGTCCAAAGTCATTGCCCTGGGAGAAGCGACTTAACATATCCATAGGAGTGGCTCAGTGTCTTGCTTTCTTGCACTCTAGGAAGAAAACCAGTCTCTATCGCAGATATCTCACCTCTTCTAAAATTCTGCTCGATTTGGTATGGATGTGCTCTCCCTTTTTTTTCTTGAAAACTTGCTCCCTTCCCTTACAAATGACATCTTTGAGGGTACACAGGATTTCAACGCAAGAGTTTCCTATTTCGGACTCAAAAACCTACCCTCTGATGATGAAAGTTCGTACGTCTCTTCGTATCAAGCTGAACCGGCTAGGTTTCATTACGCACCTCCCGAATACATAATATCAGGCAACAATATTTCCCCTTGCTTCTTCTCCTTAGTCCCCCCCACCCCCCAATCTTTTCACATAACCGTTGAAATATATAGTCACTGACCTCACGAAGTACAGGGAAGTTGGACATGTCGGGCGATGTGTATAGCTTTGGTGTTATACTGCTCGAGATGTTAACTGGTTTTGGAAAGCGGCGCATAATCCTAGCAAAGCGAGCAATACGGAATGACACTGAAAACATTGCTGATATGATTGATCCGGATCTAGAGAATAACTATCCTCGGGAAGAGGGGATGCGTATGTGCGAGATTATAAAACAATGCCTTGAGGAAGACCCGAAGAATCGACCATCCATGCAACAAGTGATGGATAATTTGAATGGTATAGCTCGGATCTGAGAACAAGTTAACTATAAGAATCGTAAACGCTTTCCACTATAAGACAGTTATAACATAGTCCATGTACGCATATATGCACACATATATATAATTTTGTAATAAACAAGTACGTACGGTGGTGTTTTTCAGTGTGGTTCAAATGTTGCGCGCCTCTACTAGTAGTGGTCATCTCCTCCAATATTTCTGCGTCGTGGCAATCATCTTCACCTACCCTAATGTTGTTAACAAAAGAAATGATCTACAAATCCATTCTTAGACAACGCAATGAAAATATAAAATAGCCTCCTCAATTGACCAAACGGCGTCGTATTCCTCACCATAGAATAGTTGACTTTGTCAGAAATCCGGATCACAATCGGGACCTTTTAACGCGTTTACGTTGTTGACTTGTCAAAACACAGACCAGCTTATTGGTTGTTTTTACTCTATGAAGATCTAAGAAGATTGTACATAAAAAAAAAGTTCGTCTTCATTAGAGAGTCAGAATCGGAATGGGGAACTGTCACTCAGCTTCCACCGAGCAGCTTGATCCTGTTTCAGGTAAGTATATATATATAAAAATCTCAGTGTATTCGACATGTATATAGGATATTATTTTAAAAATATTTGGGGTCAGCTGACCCCACACTCCACAAGCTGCCTCCGCCCCTGCCGTGTGGGAGTTTGTGAGTTTTGCTGAGATTTGTGCGTTGTAATAGCCAGGGTCTGTCCTGTGTTTTCTGGATTGTTGCCTTGCGTTAGAAGGCTTTCTTGTTTGTAGTCAGAGTACGTTTTAGTTCAATGAAATTCAGATGGAAAAAAACGCATTCATACATTTTATTAGATCTTATTATGGATATCACGAATATGGCATCAGCACGAAAATCTATGAATGTCGTTCTTATTTAGACAAGAATATATAGCTTGGAAAGTCATTCGAGTACATGATTGTTAGTGTTCAGATTTATGTGTTATAAATAGTTTTTTTGCCAACGTGTTCTGAATAATTTTTAATAGTGGAAATGTGTATTATGTTTTGATGGATTACTCATTGAGTAATTTATTACAAATCCCTCCTAGTTTTCTTTACGGGTGTTATAGCTTTGATGCATGGTTGACGGATACATTCTCTCACAGAGACTCGTCCAAGGTCATTGCCCTGGGAGACGCGACTTAACATATCCATAGGAGTGGCTCAGTGTCTTGCTTTCTTGCACTCTTGGAAGAAAACCAGTCTCTCTCGCAGATATCTCTCCGCTTCTAAAATCTTGCTCGATTTGGTATGGATTTGCTTTCTCTTTGTTAGGAATTATTGATTGTTAGGTTGGTTAATTTTTTCGATATAAATAATCTGATCACTGAGCCTAATTTATACACCTTTTAACCAATCTTCGGGTCTAATTTATCACTGAGCCTCAATTACACAAACCCAAATTGGGCCTAATTTATACACCTTTTTCTCTTGAAAACTTTTCCCCTTCCCTTATAAATTATGACATCGTTGAGGGTATGCAGGAGTTCTGTGCAAGAGTTTCCTATTTCGGACTCAAAAACCTACCTTATTATGAAGAAGGGACACATGTCCCCTCATTAGATTACGCACCTCCCGAATACATATTATCAGGCAACAAATTTCCCCTTGCTCCTCCCCAAAGTTTTCAAATAACCATTGAATTTTAAAAGCACTGACCTTACGAGTTTGCAATTACTAAGTACAGGGAAGTTGGACATGTCGGGCGATGTATACAGCTTTGGTTCTATACTGCTCGAGATGTTTACTGGTTTTGGAAAGCGGCGCATAATCCTAGCAAAGCGAGCAATACGGAATGACACTGAAAACATTGCTGATATGATTGATCCGGATTTAGAGAATAGCTATCCTATTCAAGAGTGGATGCGTATGTGCGAGATTATTAAACAATGCCTTGAGGAAGACCCGAAGAATCGACCATCCATGCAACAAGTGCTGGATAATTTGAATGCAGTAGCTCGGACTTGAGGACAAGTTAAGTAAGAGTTGTAAACGCTAAAAGTAAATGTCAATAAATAACTTTAAATTTTCAAATCAGATGAAAGGGTGTTTTTAAATCTCTGGATCTGTTATACGGTCAATTAAATCTTAAAGGATTTGTATTTCAAATTCCATGTACCAAAACGGACATTATCAAGCCTTTTACTACCACATTAATTGATAAAAATGTACTCATTCAAACAATTCAAATCATAAATTTTTTTTTCGTTTATAAGTTGTGGAAACGTTAAAGAGTTTTAACCCAAACCTTTTTGACTTCTCATTCACTCTACACCTTCTTGGCTTTTCGATCTCTTCGAATTCTCTCAACCTTTCGACTAGATCCTCCCAAACAAAGAAAGCTTCGTGGATCTTCCTCTCACGTGGAAAAGTAAGTTAATATAATTGATAAACATGTTATATTAATGTCGATACGATATTTACAACTAAATGATACAAAATGATTGATACACTTTATTTTGGTCTACTTTGAATATAGAAGACAAAAATTCAACCACGTCCATGGCAAACGGAGGGGGAAACGGGGGTGGGGGAAACAATAACAACAGTGGAGGGGGCAACGGCGGTGGCGGAAACAGTAACAACAATGGAGGAGGCAATAGAACGGTGGAGTTACAGCCACACCCGGTGAAAGAACAACTCCCTGGGATTCAGTATTGTGTCAACAGTCCTCCTCCTTGGTGTATGTTTAACAAACAAAAAATCGTTTTATCAATTTAGTTTGCTTATGTTTAAACAACTTTTCTGTGTAACTAATATTTTCTGGTGTCGCAGTTGAAGCGTTAGTGTTGGGTTTCCAGCATTATTTGTTGAGTCTTGGCATCACGGTTCTTATTCCAAGTCTATTAGTTCCACACATGGGAGGTGGTGATGTACGTTTTGATCCAACTTAATTCTTATGTGTGTCTTTCATATAATTTCATTGTTTCTTAATGAAGTTTAGAAAAGTTTAAGACTTCTATACATATATTTTCACAATTATTAACCAATCCCAACGACTATATAGTTTAGGCTTCTAGATTTTGACTTTTTCAATAATAATGATTTAAATTGGAAAAAAGGACACTCTCAACTTTGATTTGTCTTAATAAGATTTTTAGCAGATTTTCTAAAAAAATATTCATTTTTGAGCTATTTGAATGGCAGTTTACATATGACGCTCGTTTTTAATGGTATCTTACAGAATTACAGAATCATAAAATGAGTATTCAACATTCAAGTGTTTTAAATTATTCAATTCTGAGTATATTATTTATTTATTCATATCTCTTATGATATTTTCAGGCAGAGAAGGCTAGAGTTATACAAACAATGCTATTTGTGTCTGGATTTACAACATTGTTTCAGTCTTTCTTTGGAACTCGATTGCCTGTGATAGCTGCTCCTTCTTATGCATATATCATACCTATCAGCTCCATCATTTCCTCAACCCGCTTTACTTACTACACTGATCCTTTTGAAGTAAGTCTTAACATTAGTTTCATCATATTATTCTTACAAACTAAAATTAACTAATGATAACGGTTTTATCACATAATTTAATCAGAGATTTGTGGAAACAATGAGAAGCATACAAGGGGCTCTGATTATAGCCGGCTGTTTCCAAGTTCTTGTATGTTTCTTAGGCCTATGGAGAAACATCGCCAGGTAAAATAATTAATATTATTGTGCTTTATCTGAACTGGGATTCAGACACTTAAGAGAACTATATTTTTGGTTGTGTGACCATTAGATTTCTAAGCCCACTCTCAATTGCTCCTTTGGCAACGTTTGCTGGACTAGGACTTTACCAAATCGGCTTCCCTTTGGTATGTTTTATATACACTCATTTTCGTTGGTTATTGAAAACTTTATACTATTGATCTTTATCATGTATAGTCTTTTCTTTTCTAGTTGGCGAGATGCGTTGAAGTGGGACTTCCCGGGTTGATTTTACTTGTTTTAGTCACCCAGGTAAAGCTCTAAACAATTGCTTCTTTTTATTACACATGATTATATAAAACAAACTATAAATCATTTCGTATACAAGTTCACGTACAAAACGTAATGAACGTTTAGACCAAAAAAAAAAAAACTTAATGAACGTCCATACTTTTCTTTTGTATTGTAGTACTTACCGCGCTTTCTGAAGATGAAGAAAGGGGTGATTTGGAATGGATCAAGATGTGACCGTTATGGGATGATGATATGCATTCCATTGGTTTGGTTGTTAGCTCTGTTACTCACATCGAGTGGTGTATACAACCATACATCTCAAACTACTCAAATCAGTTGCCGTACAGACCGTAAAGGTCTTATCACCAACACTCCTTGGTCAGTTCTTCTACTTGAATGTTATATTTTTGGAGATTTCACTATTTAGTTACAACTTTATTGTAAATATAAAGTTGCAACTTTATTGTTTCTATATTCTCTTTATGTGAATTACAATAGGATATACTTACCATATCCTTTCCAATGGGGTAGCCCAACCTTCCACTTCACTGATTCTTTCGCAATGATGGCTGCCTCTTTCGTCACTCTATTTGAGGTTACTCTTTCGTTTTATTTGAAATATTTAGTACTAAATACTGAAATCAAGGACACATAAAGTTTAATTTACTATTACAATGAAGAGTCAAGTGTTGCATATTATTGCAGTCGACCGGTTTGTTCTACGCATCTGCAAGATATGGAAGTGCGACACCGATCCCACCATCAGTTATCAGCCGTGGTACTGGCTGGCTGGTTAGTCTAAGAAGAACTTACTTAGTTGCATTGACTTTAACCGTTTGCATTGTCTTTAACCGTTTGTTAATTATGTTTTATCATCATCTCTTAAATATATCATACCTATCAGCTCCATCATTTCCTCAACCCGCTTTACTTACTACACTGATCCTTTTGAAGTAAGTCTTAACATTAGTTTCATCATATTATTCTTACAAACTAAAATTAACTAATGATAACGGTTTTATCACATAATTTAATCAGAGATTTGTGGAAACAATGAGAAGCATACAAGGGGCTCTGATTATAGCCGGCTGTTTCAAGTTCTTGTATGTTTCTTAGGCCTATGGAGAAACATCGCCAGGTAAAATAATTAATATTATTGTGCTTTATCTGAACTGGGATTCAGACACTTAAGAGAACTATATTTTTGGTTGTGTGACCATTAGATTTCTAAGCCCACTCTCAATTGCTCCTTTGGCAACGTTTGCTGGACTAGGACTTTACCAAATCGGCTTCCCTTTGGTATGTTTTATATACACTCATTTTCGTTGGTTATTGAAAACTTTATACTATTGATCTTTATCATGTATAGTCTTTTCTTTTCTAGTTGGCGAGATGCGTTGAAGTGGGACTTCCCGGGTTGATTTTACTTGTTTTAGTCACCCAGGTAAAGCTCTAAACAATTGCTTCTTTTTATTACACATGATTATATAAAACAAACTATAAATCATTTCGTATACAAGTTCACGTACAAAACGTAATGAACGTTTAGACCAAAAAAAAAAAAACTTAATGAACGTCCATACTTTTCTTTTGTATTGTAGTACTTACCGCGCTTTCTGAAGATGAAGAAAGGGGTGATTTGGAATGGATCAAGATGTGACCGTTATGGGATGATGATATGCATTCCATTGGTTTGGTTGTTAGCTCTGTTACTCACATCGAGTGGTGTATACAACCATACATCTCAAACTACTCAAATCAGTTGCCGTACAGACCGTAAAGGTCTTATCACCAACACTCCTTGGTCAGTTCTTCTACTTGAATGTTATATTTTTGGAGATTTCACTATTTAGTTACAACTTTATTGTAAATATAAAGTTGCAACTTTATTGTTTCTATATTCTCTTTATGTGAATTACAATAGGATATACTTACCATATCCTTTCCAATGGGGTAGCCCAACCTTCCACTTCACTGATTCTTTCGCAATGATGGCTGCCTCTTTCGTCACTCTATTTGAGGTTACTCTTTCGTTTTATTTGAAATATTTAGTACTAAATACTGAAATCAAGGACACATAAAGTTTAATTTACTATTACAATGAAGAGTCAAGTGTTGCATATTATTGCAGTCGACCGGTTTGTTCTACGCATCTGCAAGATATGGAAGTGCGACACCGATCCCACCATCAGTTATCAGCCGTGGTACTGGCTGGCTGGTTAGTCTAAGAAGAACTTACTTAGTTGCATTGACTTTAACCGTTTGCATTGTCTTTAACCGTTTGTTAATTATGTTTTATCATCATCTCTTAAATATATGATTACATATCTTGTAGGGAGTTGGAGTATTACTCAACGGCATGCTTGGAGGCGTCTCAGGGATCACAACATCAACGTAACGAACCTCAAAATTAACTTCTTTTTTTTTCTCTTAAGCATTTATTAATTTCTTATATATTCTTATATATATATATATATATATATATATATATATATATATATATATATATATATATATATATATATATATATATATATATATATATATATATATATATATATATATATATATATATATATATATATATATATATATATATATATATATATATATATATATATATATATATATATATATATATATATATATATATATATATATATATATATATATATATATATATATATATATATATATATATATATATATATATATATATATATATATATATATATATATATATATATATATATATATATATATATATATATATATATATATATATATATATATATATATATATATATATATATATATATATATATATATATATATATATATATATATATATATATATATATATATATATATATATATATATATATATATATATATATATATATATATATATATATATATATATATATATATATATATATATATATATATATATATATATATATATATATATATATATATATATATATATATATATATATATATATATATATATATATATATATATATATATATATATATATATATATATATATATATATATATATATATATATATATATATATATATATATATATATATATATATATATATATATATATATATATATATATATATATATATATATATATATATATATATATATATATATATATATATATATATATATATATATATATATATATATATATATATATATATATATATATATATATATATTTCTATTATAAAAGTTAAAATTAAGATATAAAACAATTTATAATTAAACACTAATCAAGTAAAACATTGTATAAATATATTTTCTAAAATATTTTTAATATGTGATTTAAAAAAAATCAATTATAAGCATATATATTTTGATGAAAAACTTTGTTATATAGAAATAATTTGATATTTGATTTAAATTTTTGAGAATATAAATAATAACTTATCATACTAGTTTTTGAATTAATAAGACACAAACTATAAATATTGTCTGCATGTGTGGACAAAATAACTAGTTTTTATTATAACTAGAAGCGTAGCCCCGCGCAAGCGCGGGGATATTGACAAATACATGTGTTGTTGTAGTTTAAAAATCAAAGTTTCATGTATTGTTGATGAAAACTGAACCATATAAAGTGCTGTTGTAGGTGATGAAGTCGAAGCGTAGTATGAAATGTGAGGAAAAGAGGGGAGTGACTAATTGAGCGTGTAGAATATCTAAATTTGTATATAACTAATTCACAATAATGCTCATGTGTAATGTTTTAAAATCTATTTTACCGAAAATGCATTTGAAGAGAACATCAAGACAACATATATGTCATTCCTGCAGGTTTATTTCGTTATGGTTTATTGTGTAAATAACATGTTTTGCATTTTGTTTCAACCATATACTAAAATCACACCAACCCTTTTTAACTATTAAATAATAGAAACAGTTCTCCTTGGATGAGGTACTTAGCCGTAAAGAGACAGAAGTAGAGTTTAAGCAATGTAAAGAGATAGAAGTAGAGTTGGGTTGACGGTGTGACAGCTTTATAACCTGGAAATAGGGAAAATAGCGCAAAGTGTAAAATAGGAAATGCATTAGTCGTAAATGACTTTTTCCAGCAAGTTCTGCAAGGCATTGTGGAAGTTCCTCGCAGCTACCACCAATCATCTGCAGCGGGAGTGAGAATATAAGCTGCACAAGGCTTTTTACAATGCTATAATTTTAAACTAAATTTGTGGGAAATCAAAAACAAACCTCATCTAGAGTCAGAGCAGCTGCATTTTGGTTAGTGAGTTGAAGCATTTCTCTGTCGAAGACCACAAAAGTGGTATTATCATTTTTGTGGTATTATCATTTGCATCATCAACTGATAATTCAACACAGTACCTGCGATAAAAATATTCTCTACTAATCAAATATAATTTATCTATTACTATCAAAACTTCTTACTTAACAACACCAGTGACGTTGTGATTAATACAGCGATTGCAGTGGAGAATTTGGCCTGATTTGTCTAGCTTCCTGCTGCAGCCAGTGCAGGAGACATAATACCAGCCATTATGCTTCAAAACCTCAAGAATCCGAGCCTTGCAAATTAAATAAGCTTCATGTGTGTTCACCAAGACAATATATATACTACTTAATAATTGTGGTTTTAATGGAGAAACATGTTTTAAACTTTGTTGAAGCCTAATTGGTACCTGATTGTTACAGTTGGAGATGTATTTTTTGAGATCTCCAATTGAGGCAAGTTCTTTTTTATTGATTTCTGGTTTGGTATAGAGACAGGGGAACTCTTGGCCTAGTGCACCTCTTAAGCTGGAAGCAGATGGTAAGATTTCTTAGTTGCACACACATATAAATATTTGCTTCAACCGGTAAAGATAAGAATTGTTACCTAGCTGTGAACTCTGTGAAGGGTGGGAGATTGGGATCTAAAAAAAAATTGGTAGCTGAGTCGATTTGAGGAACAGGTTACCTGTACAATGAAAAGTATTTGGTCAACCATTGGTTGAAGCTAATTTTAAAGTTTAAATATATAACTTACCTCCAATTATTTTTTTTTTCGGAACACAGTTGTGACCACAATGACAAAGTGAAGCGGAGGAAGATCCTACACGCACACGTCCACCGGAAGCGCATGTGTGCACATGGAGGGACCCTTGATCATCAGGGAATGTGGGAACCACTCATTCACTTTTGATGGAGTGATTTCAACGGAGGACCCCAACTCCTCCTCCTTGCCTCTTGCCGTGATTTAGGAATTTTGCATCTTGTTGAACTCCTAGAAACATGAAGCCTGTTGGAAAATTTGCTTAGAAGTTTAGCAAGTTAGTCAACACGAACCGTTGGACTCCTAGAAATATGAAACCTTTTGGAAAATTTGCTTAGAAGTTTAGCAAGTTAGTCAACACGAACCGTTGGACTCCTAGAAATATGAAACCTTTTGGAAAATTTGCTTAGAAGTTTAGCAAGTTAGTCAACACGAACCGTTGGACTCCTAGAAATATGAAACCTTTTGGAAAATTTGCTTAGAAGTTTAGCAAGTTAGTCAACACGAACCGTTGGACTCCTAGAAATATGAAACCTTTTGAAAATTTGCTTAGAAGTTTAGCAAGTTAGTCAACACGAACCGTTGGACTCCTAGAAATATGAAACCTTTTGAAAATTTGCTTAGAAGTTTAGCAAGTTAGTCAACACGAACCGTTGGACTCCTAGAAATATGAAACCTTTTGGAAAATTTGCTTAGAAGTTTAGCAAGTTAGTCAACACGAACCGTTGGACTCCTAGAAATATGAAACCTTTTGAAAATTTGCTTAGAAGTTTAGCAAGTTAGTCAACACGAACCGTTGGACTCCTAGAAATATGAAACCTTTTGAAAATTTGCTTAGAAGTTTAGCAAGTTAGTCAACACGAACCGTTGGACTCCTAGAAATATGAAACCTTTTGGAAAATTTGCTTAGAAGTTTAGCAAGTTAGTCAACACGAACCGTTGGACTCCTAGAAATATGAAACCTTTTGAAAATTTGCTTAGAAGTTTAGCAAGTTAGTCAACACGAACCGTTGGACTCCTAGAAATATGAAACCTTTTGAAAATTTGCTTAGAAGTTTAGCAAGTTAGTCAACACGAACCGTTGGACTCCTAGAAATATGAAACCTTTTGAAAATTTGCTTAGAAGTTTAGCAAGTTAGTCAACACGAACCGTTGGACTCCTAGAAATATGAAACCTTTTGGAAAATTTGCTTAGAAGTTTAGCAAGTTAGTCAACACGAACCGTTGGACTCCTAGAAATATGAAACCTTTTGAAAATTTGCTTAGAAGTTTAGCAAGTTAGTCAACACGAACCGTTGGACTCCTAGAAATATGAAACCTTTTGAAAATTTGCTTAGAAGTTTAGCAAGTTAGTCAACACGAACCGTTGGACTCCTAGAAATATGAAACCTTTTGGAAAATTTGCTTAGAAGTTTAGCAAGTTAGTCAACACGAACCGTTGGACTCCTAGAAATATGAAACCTTTTGGAAAATTTGCTTAGAAGTTTAGCAAGTTAGTCAACACGAACCGTTGGACTCCTAGAAATATGAAACCTTTTGAAAATTTGCTTATTTTCCAGCATGAAGCATGTTGGAAAATAAAAGCTTACCTTCCACTTTGTTTTCAGAAAATGGTGTTGAGTTGATCGCACACATTGTTATACCCAGCAACGAACCTAAATAACGAACCAGAGGAATCCATTTGACCACCAAAAGAAGTTTATAATCAAAAACTAAAACTACCAACAACTCTTCACAAAGAAAATAACATTCGGATAATCATTCTGCCTAAAGGTTTAAAAGCCTGAATACCTTGAGATCATCCTCAATCTTGGCAACCTGAGACTGAATACTGTCCACAACCTCCTTCCGAGGTGACATTGTTGGGTACCTAGCTTTATCCCATACAAAACTTAATGAACGTCCATATTTTTCTTTGTGTAATGTAGTACTTACCGCCCTTTCTGAAGATGAAGAAAGGGGTGATTTGGAATGGATCAAGATGTGACCGTTATGGGATGATGATGTGCATTCCATTGGTTTGGTTGTTAGCTCTGTTACTCACATCGAGTGGTGTATACAACCATAAGTCTCAAACTACTCAAATCAGTTGCCGTACAGACCGTAATGGTCTTATCACCAACACTCCATGGTCAGTTCTTCCACCTGAATGTTAAATTTTTGGGGGATTTCACTATTTAGTTACAACTTTATTGTTTCTATATTCTCTTTATGTGAATTACAATAGGATATACTTACCATATCCTTTCCAATGGGGAAGCCCAACCTTCCACTTCACTGATTCTTTCGCGATGATGGCTGCCTCTTTCGTCACTCTATTTGAGGTTACTCTTTCGTTTTTTATATGAAATTGATCGTTTGAAATCTTTAGTACTAAAATACTGAAATCAAGGACACATGAAGTTTAATTTACTATTACAATGAAGAGTGCAAGTGTTACATATTATTGCAGTCGACCGGTTTGTTCTACGCATCTGCAAGATATGGAAGTGCGACGCCTATCCCACCATCAGTTATCAGCCGTGGTACTGGCTGGCTGGTTAGTCTAAGAAGAACTTACTTAGTTGCATTGTTTTTAACCGTTTGTTAATTATGTTTTATCATCATCTTCTGAATATATGATTGCATATCTTGTAGGAGTTGGAGTATTACTCAACGGCATGCTTGAGGCGTCTCAGGGATCACAACATCAACGTAACGAACCTCATCTCCAAATTAACTTTTATATCTTGAGCATTTATTAATTTCTTATATATTCTTGTTAAATGGTCAACGTTAATGTTCAGAGAAAATGTTGGACTTTTGGCAATGACTAAGATTGGGAGTCGAAGAGTGATACAAATTTCAGCTGCCTTCATGATTTTTTCTCTATTTTCGGTAATTTTTTATTGTTGTTGATGTAGAATTGAATTTTCTGGAGATGTATTTTTGAGATCTCCAATTGAGGCAAGTTCTTTTTATTGATTTCTGGTTTGGTATAGAGACAGGGGAACTCTTGGCCTAGTGCACCTCTTAAGCTGGAAGCAGATGGTAAGATTTCTTAGTTGCACACACATATAAATATTTGCTTCAACCGGTAAAGATAAGAATTGTTACCTAGCTGTGAACTCTGTGAAGGGTGGGAGATTGGGATCTAAAAAAAAATTGGTAGCTGAGTCGATTTGAGGAACAGGTTACCTGTACAATGAAAAGTATTTGGTCAACCATTGGTTGAAGCTAATTTTAAAGTTTAAATATATAACTTACCTCCAATTATTTTTTTTTTCGGAACACAGTTGTGACCACAATGACAAAGTGAAGCGGAGGAAGATCCTACACGCACACGTCCACCGGAAGCGCATGTGTGCACATGGAGGGACCCTTGATCATCAGGGAATGTGGGAACCACTCATTCACTTTTGATGGAGTGATTTCAACGGAGGACCCCAACTCCTCCTCCTTGCCTCTTGCCGTGATTTAGGAATTTTGCATCTTGTTGAACTCCTAGAAACATGAAGCCTGTTGGAAAATTTGCTTAGAAGTTTAGCAAGTTAGTCAACACGAACCGTTGGACTCCTAGAAATATGAAACCTTTTGGAAAATTTGCTTATTTTCCAGCATGAAGCATGTTGGAAAATAAAAGCTTACCTTCCACTTTGTTTTCAGAAAATGGTGTTGAGTTGATCGCACACATTGTTATACCCAGCAACGAACCTAAATAACGAACCAGAGGAATCCATTTGACCACCAAAAGAAGTTTATAATCAAAAACTAAAAACTACCAACAACTCTTCACAAAGAAAATAACATTCGGATAATCATTCTGCCTAAAGGTTTAAAAGCCTGAATACCTTGAGATCATCCTCAATCTTGGCAACCTGAGACTGAATACTGTCCACAACCTCCTTCCGAGGTGACATTGTTGGGTACCTAGCTTTATCCCATACAAAACTTAACGCCAATCAAAAAAAAAGTTTGGTTCTTTACATCACCAGTCACCATAAAATTACCAATGAACTCTTTGTGAATATTAAAAAAAAAAACAAATACCTTCTGAGATAAGAATCAACAGGAACTCCATCAACAGTAAGAGCGTTGCTCTCCACACCAGAGATCCTATCCAATCTTCGATATGTCTCCTGATCTTCTGCAAAACTCCTTATTTGACTGCACAAAGCTCTAGAGATCGTCGATAAGAAGGAAAATGCAAAAGATCGCAGTTTGTTATCAGATGAGTTACCTTTAGCAGATCATAGCCTAGAGTGAGCAGAGAATCTAATGTTCCAATATGGAGATTAGGAATGTAGAACGGCGAAATTGAAATCCACAATTCACCAACACACAATAATTGATTAACGTAAATAACATTATTAGAAAAATACAAAATAAAAATAATAAAAGAAATAAAAGAGATGGGACCCACAGACTGCACACGTGTCCCTTGAAGAAGGAGTGAACTCCGGCATTATATTATAGATTTTTTTTAAGAAGAATTTTAACAATAAAACCATGTTTCTCATTAAAATTGCAATCACTTTGTCTCACAAAACGGTTAAATTTGTGATTTTTCATTTAAATGTGTACTTTATAAGATTTTGATAATCATTCCAAATGCAATCAATTGGCAAAACTCCAGCGAATGGATCAATGGTCAAACCATTCATGGTTTGGTGGATCGTGTTAAATGTTTGGTCTTGGATACCTCATTCTGTTCTCATCAGCCTTAATGACGATTTTTGAGTTGTTACAGTGAGATTAAATAAGAAAAAAAAACATGATTTGTGATTTCCAGAAAATTGTGACTTGTGCAAGCTAGTGTTGTGACTTGTGAGTCTTGTGACGTTGTCCAGTCACGTTTAGAACAAACATGGTTAACAATTTTAAAACAAAAAGTAAATGATACTAATTATGTCAAGATCAGATTAAATAACAAAAGCTTTTAGTTTAATACTCCGTATGTTTTAAAATAAGTGTCATTTTGATATTTTTCTCACAGATTAAGAAAGTGGCTGAAATATATGTAAATTATTATTAATTACACATCTTTGACCAATAGTATTTCAGATAAATAAAATAAAATCAATGCAGATTGCAATTAATTTTCAGCTGAAAGAAAGTATAACTTGTATTGAAATTGGAAAGTGACACTTTTTATGTAACAAGAAAAAAAAAGTTAGAATGACACTTATTTAGAAACAGTGGGAGTAAATAGTTAGCTAGCTTCATTCCCAATGATCCTGCTGTAATACCATTTAGTTCACGTATCTCACTGGCAAAACAGCTTGTTTGACTCAAAAAATGAAGACATTAGACTATGATCCTGATCTACAGCTTCCTAGCACTCCTGTTTCTTCTTACTTAGGTTTCCCCCAAGATCCACAGAAAAATATATACAGAAGCTATGAGAGATGGTTAACACCTAGTGATTTTTCACGTTTGGAATGATTTTTCACGCTAAAATTATAAGGGAAATTGCATCCTATATACATCAAAAAAACAAAATTCACTAACTAACTAAAATTTCCTCTCTCTCCTGCTTTCTCTTCCTATCTCTCTCTACTTTCTTTCCCAAAATCTATTTTCTTTTTCTTGGTTATTAGGCAAATAACCCCCAAATTATAAAGCACACATTTTTGTAAATTGGAGAACACAAATTGGGCTTTGAACAAATCATAGATTAGAGGGTTTCGTTGGAGGGTGAAAAGTTGTTGGTTCATTTTATAGGCTCAGTGGGCTTTTAGGGTTTTAAAACGGTATTATCATTAACAGACCAGACGCGGAAGAAATAGGCGCGTAACGGCTGATTATTATATTATCTTCAAATCAAAAAAGGAAATTTACTGAAACGGACCAGACGTCAAAGTGTCAGATATCACTCTGACACTCTCAAATTAATCTGACAACTGTTCAAATCGTTAGTTTCTTTTTATTTTATTTATTTTCATTATTTCTGATATAGAAAATTCGAACAAGATCACAGAATCCCGCTCCTCCTCCTCCTCCTATTTCAACAACCCTTAGCCATTGGAGATTCGCAATTTCGATATTCACGATCTGAAGGTATCATCATCACTTCTCCATGTCCGAAGTTTATAGATCTGTTAAGACTGTTCTCTGTTTCATGATTGATCTATGCTTTCAGACAGTGATCGCTCTCTTGCATTCTTTGTTATAGTTATTTTTTTTTTGTGGTAAGGTTAAGAAAACATGATCAATAGTTTTGGTTATATATGATTGTGTCGAAGCATATGAAGAACATTGGTAAGTATCTAATTTCTCAATTTAACTCTTTTTTAATTATGTTTACGTTCTTCAGGCTTGGCATAACTGCCGCTGAAACTCTAACGCTGAACCCTAACGTCGAACACGATTGAAAGGAAGCACGAAGAAGATGGAAAAGCTGTCGATTGAAGGTAGAGGGGAGGATTTGGAGGAAATCGGTGCCGGAAACCACTCGACCTCGAAAAAGTTATCAACAAAAGTGAAAAGGGAATTGTGAATAGAGGTAAGACACGAGATACCTTTTATGCGGTTAATAATTTAATTTTTAATTAATTTTGGTAGCAGGTTGGCCAGTTGAGTTTAAAGGGTATTACAGTATTAATATGTATATATAACTCCGTGTATAGAAACGTTAGGGAAAATAGTTATTGTGTGTATTATGGATTTTTTCATGTCTATAGGCCCCAATTTCCCAAAAAAAAGCTCATTGGCTATGGTTCGGATCGTCGTACGTTGTTCATTGTTGCTGAATACTTTCCAAACGGAAGCTTAGAAAATCACATCTATAGAGGTAAAGACGTTAAGCCAAAGTTTATATGCATTCATCTCCTTTCCGGCTTTGATGCATGGTTGATGATACATTATGTTCCAGAGACTCGTCCAAAGTCATTGCCCTGGGAGACGCGACTTAACATATCCATAGGAGTGGCTCAGTGTCTTGCTTTCTTGCACTCTTGGAAGAAAACCAGTCTCTCTCGCAGATATCTCACGGCTTCTAAATCCTGCTCGATTTGGTATGGATTTGCATTCCCTTTGTTACGAATTATTGATCGTTAGAGTTTTTAATTTTTTTATACAAAGAATTTGATCACTAAGTATCGTTTGTTTCGGGTGGACATCGTCTCTCATAACTTCTACTAAAAGCGTTTACACAAACACAAATTGGGCCTAATTTATACACCTTTTTTCTCTTGAAACTTGTTTCCCTTCCCTTATAAATGACATCTTTGAGGGTATGCAGGAGTTCAACGCAAGAGTTTCCTATTTCGGACTCAAAAGCCTACCTTACTTTGAAGAAGGGACACACGTCCCCTCGTTAGATTACGCACCTCCCGAATACATATTATCAGGCAACAAATTTCCCCTTGCTCCTCCCCAAAGTTTTTTAAATAACCATTGAATTATAAAGACACTGACCTTGCGAGTTTGCTACTAAATACAGGGAAGTTGGACATGTCGGGCGATGTGTACAGCTTTGGTGCTATACTGCTCCAGATGTTTTTTTTTTTTTTGTCACGAACTGCTCCAGATGTTTTTTTGTCACGAACTGCTCCAGATGTTTTTTTGTCACGAACTGCTCCAGATGTTTTTTTGTCACGAACTGCTCCAGATGTTTTTTTGTCACGAACTGCTCCAGATGTTTTTTTGTCACGAACTGCTCCAGATGTTTTTTTGTCACGAACTGCTCCAGATGTTTTTTTGTCACGAACTGCTCCAGATGTTTTTTTGTCACGAACTGCTCCAGATGTTTTTTTGTCACGAACTGCTCCAGATGTTTTTTTGTCACGAACTGCTCCAGATGTTTTTTTGTCACGAACTGCTCCAGATGTTTTTTTGTCACGAACTGCTCCAGATGTTTTTTTGTCACGAACTGCTCCAGATGTTTTTTTGTCACGAACTGCTCCAGATGTTTTTTTGTCACGAACTGCTCCAGATGTTTTTTTGTCACGAACTGCTCCAGATGTTTTTTTGTCACGAACTGCTCCAGATGTTTTTTTGTCACGAACTGCTCCAGATGTTTTTTTGTCACGAACTGCTCCAGATGTTTTTTTGTCACGAACTGCTCCAGATGTTAACTGGTTTAAAAACGCGGCGCATAATTCTAGAAATACGAAATGACAGTGAAAGCATTGCTGAGATGATCGATCCAGATTTAGAGAATAGCTATCCTATTGAAGAGGGGATACGTATGTGCGAGATTATTAAACAATGCCTTGAGGAAGACCCGAAGAATCGACCATCCATGCAACAGGTGCTGGATAACTTGAATGCGATAGCTAGGACTTGAGGACAAGTTAATTATGAGTTGTAAACGCAAAAAAAAAGTTACACTGAGTCACTGACTATAAGACAGTAATAACATAGTTGATGTACGCATATATACATTTGTATTAAACAAGTGCGAATGTAGTATATGTCAGTAAATAACTTTGTTTTTCAAAAAAAATCAGATGAAATGTTGTTTCAAAATCTCTGGATCTGTTATACGGTCAATTAAATCTCAAAGGATTTGTATTTCAAATTCCATGTACCAAAACGGACATTATCAAGCCTTTTATTACCACATTAATTGAAAAAATGTAGTCACTCAAACAATTTAAATCATAAATTTATTTTTTCGTTTATAAGTTGTGAAACGTTAAAGAGTTTAAACCGAAACCTTCTTGACTTTTCATTCACTCTATACCTTCTCGGCTTATCTCTTTCAAATTCTCTCAACCCTTCGACTAGATTCTCCAAAACAAAGAAAGCTTCGTCGATCTACCTCTCACGTGGATTCCCTTTTCAAAGTAAGTTTATATAATTGATAAACATGTTATAGTAATGTAGATACAATATTTACACTACATGATACAAAGTAATACACTTTATTTTGGTCTACTTTGAATATAGAAGACAAAAATTCAACCACGTCCATGGCAAATGGAGGGGGCAACGGCGGTGGTGGAAACAATAACAACAGTGGAGGTGGAAACGGCGGTGGCGGAAACAATAACAGTGGAGGGGGTAACGGTGGTGGCGGAAACAATAACAACAGAGGAGGAGGTAACGGCGGTGGTGGAAACAGTAACAATAGTGGAGGGGGCAATAGGACGGTGGAGTTACAGCCCCACCCGGTGAAAGAACAACTCCCTGGAATTCAGTATTGTGTCAACAGTCCTCCTCCTTGGTGTATGTTTTAACAAACAAAAAACGTTTTATTAATTTAGTTTGCTTATTTTCAAACAACTTTTGTGTGTAACTAATATTGTTCTGGTGTTGCAGTTGAAGCGTTAGTGTTGGGTTTCCAGCATTATTTGTTGAGTCTTGGCATCACGGTTCTTATTCCAAGCCTTTTGGTTCCACACATGGGAGGTGGTGATGTACGTGTTGATCTAACTTAATTCTTATGTGTGTGCTTTCATATAATTTCATTGTTTCATAAGGTATGAAGTTTAGAAAAGTTTAAGACTTCTATAAATATATTTTTCATAATTATTAACAGATCCCAACGCCTATAAAATTCAGGCTTCTAGATTTTGATTTTACAATCATGGGTTTTTTTCAAAAAAAAAAAAATTCATTTTGGAGCCATTTGAGTGGTAGTTTACATATATACGCTCGTTTTTAATGGTATCTTACAGAATTATAGAATCATAAAAAATGAGCATTCAACATTAACATGTTTTAAATTATTCAATTCAGTATATATATTTTTTTCAGTTTCTTTATGTTTTAACTTTTTTTGAACGAATCTCTGTCTTAATTATTTCTTATTAATGAATTGTACATTTCTCAGGCAGAGAAGGCTAGAGTTATACAAACAATGCTATTTGTGTCTGGATTAACAACATTGTTCCAGTCTTTCTTTGGAACTCGATTGCCTGTGATAGCTGCTCCTTCTTATGCATATATCATACCTATCACTTCCATCATTTCCTCAACTCGCTTCGCTTACTACACTGATCCTTTTGAAGTAAGTCTTAAAATTAGTTTCATCATTTATTCTTACAAACTAAAATTCACTAATGATAACGGTTTTATCACATAATTTATCAGAGATTTGTGGAAACATTGAGAAGCATACAAGGGGCTCTGATTATCGCCGGCTGTTTCCAAGTTCTTGTATGTTTCTTAGGTCTATGGAGAAACATCGCCAGGTAAATACTTAATATTATTTTGCTTTATCTGAACTGGAACTCGGACACTTAAGAGAACTATATTTTTGGTTGTGTGATCATTAGATTTCTAAGCCCACTCTCAATTGCTCCTTTGACAACGTTTGCTGGACTAGGACTCTACCAAATTGGCTTCCCTTTGGTATGTTTTATATACACTCATTTGTTGGTTATTGAAAACTTTATACCGTTGATTTTTATCATGTAGTCTTTTTTCTAGTTGGCGAGATGCGTTGAAGTGGGACTTCCCGGGTTGATCTTACTTGTTTTAGTCACCCAGGTAAAGTTCTTAACAATTGGTCCTTCTTTTTATCACACATGATTATGTAAAACAAACTATACATCATTTTGAATATACCATACAAGTCCACGTACAAAACTTAATGAACGTCCATATTTTTCTTTGTGTAATGTAGTACTTACCGCCCTTTCTGAAGATGAAGAAAGGGGTGATTTGGAATGGATCAAGATGTGACCGTTATGGGATGATGATGTGCATTCCATTGGTTTGGTTGTTAGCTCTGTTACTCACATCGAGTGGTGTATACAACCATAAGTCTCAAACTACTCAAATCAGTTGCCGTACAGACCGTAATGGTCTTATCACCAACACTCCATGGTCAGTTCTTCCACCTGAATGTTAAATTTTTGGGGGATTTCACTATTTAGTTACAACTTTATTGTTTCTATATTCTCTTTATGTGAATTACAATAGGATATACTTACCATATCCTTTCCAATGGGGAAGCCCAACCTTCCACTTCACTGATTCTTTCGCGATGATGGCTGCCTCTTTCGTCACTCTATTTGAGGTTACTCTTTCGTTTTTTATATGAAATTGATCGTTTGAAATCTTTAGTACTAAAATACTGAAATCAAGGACACATGAAGTTTAATTTACTATTACAATGAAGAGTGCAAGTGTTACATATTATTGCAGTCGACCGGTTTGTTCTACGCATCTGCAAGATATGGAAGTGCGACGCCTATCCCACCATCAGTTATCAGCCGTGGTACTGGCTGGCTGGTTAGTCTAAGAAGAACTTACTTAGTTGCATTGTTTTTAACCGTTTGTTAATTATGTTTTATCATCATCTTCTGAATATATGATTGCATATCTTGTAGGGAGTTGGAGTATTACTCAACGGCATGCTTGGAGGCGTCTCAGGGATCACAACATCAACGTAACGAACCTCATCTCCAAATTAACTTTTTATATCTTGAGCATTTATTAATTTCTTATATATTCTTGTTAAATGGTCAACGTTAATGTTCAGAGAAAATGTTGGACTTTTGGCAATGACTAAGATTGGGAGTCGAAGAGTGATACAAATTTCAGCTGCCTTCATGATTTTTTTCTCTATTTTCGGTAATTTTTTTTATTGTTGTTGATGTAGAATTGAATTTTCTGGATATTTTCTTATTTATATTTATCAAAATGCAGGAAAATTTGGAGCTTTTTTCGCGTCCATACCGTTACCAATCATGGCGTCCGTGTACTGCATCGTCTTGTGTTTTGTGTGTAAGTCTCTTCATCACATCACACTTGTACTTGCTATTAAGATTAAATTTACATTTTCATACAATATACATACTTTATTTTGCTTTCACTAAAAATAAAATCAAATTCAATGTAATGTAGCTTCTGCGGGCATTAGCTTTCTACAATTTTGCAACCTCAACAGCTTCAACACCAAGTTCATTTTGGGATTTTCATTTTTCATGGCTATTTCAATCCCTCAATACTTTAGAGAATACTACAACGGAGGTTGGCGGTCTGATCATCACTCGAATTGGGTCAGTACATTTTCTTAATTATATACTTTGTTAAAAAAATCAAAATATACTTATCGAATTGTGTTTTCTTGGATTATGTAAATACGAAACAGTTGGAAGATGTGATAAGAGTGATATTCATGTCACATACAACGGTTGCGGGAATGATAGCAATAGTGCTTGATTGCACATTGTCTCGTGAGAGCGATGAAGCCAAGAAAGATTGTGGACTAAAATGGTGGGAGAAGTTTCGACTATACAATCTTGATGTCCGAAACGATGAGTTTTATGGTCTACCTTGCTGCCTCAACAAATTTTTCCCTTCTCATTGAAAACCATCATAAAATATACTATTTCTTCGTAATCTTTTGCCTTTTAGAATATTTTATTTCTTCTCATGCCTTTATAGCGTTTGTTATATTTTTCTTAAATTTTATTTAGCTGGTTACATATTTATCTTCAATTTTTATATGCTATAATAGTTTGTTTTACTAAAAAATGTTCAAACATAGTTAAGTCAAACTCAATTTTTTTGTAACATCTTAACTTTATTAAACTCAATTTATAAATTCTATTAAACTCAACAATTTCAGTTCAAATAAAATAAACGTTCTAAAAAATAAAAACAGAACAATTATATAATATAAACAAATATTTTTTTATTAGCTTAAAATTTTATTATAAGAATAACTTTCGTACGTAATAAACTAATACCTGAACACACATTTTTGTAATTTGGAGAACATAGATTGGGCTTTGAACAAAACAAAACATAGATTACAGGTTTCGTTGAAGAGTAAAACGCTGTTGGTTCATTTTATAGGCCCCCTGGGCTTTTAGGGTTTTAAAACGGTATTATCATTAACAGAACAGACGCGGAAGAATAGGCGCGTAACGGCTGATTATTTTATTTAAATTCAAATTAGAAAAAGGAAATTTACTGAAACGGACCAGACGTCAAAGTGTCAGATATCACTCTGACACTCTCATATAATCTGACAACTGTTCAAATCGTTAGTTTTCTTTTCTTTTATTTATTTTCTTATTTCTGATATAGAAAATTCGAACAAGATCACAGAATCCCGCTCCTCCTCCTCCTCCTCCTATTTCAACAACTCTCTTTAGCCATTGGAGATTCGCAATTTCGAGTTTCATGATCTGAAGGTATCTTCACTTCTCCATGCTGTCTGAAGTTTATAGATCTGTTAGACTGTTCTGTTTCATGATTGATCTATGTTTTAAGACAGTGATCGCTCTCTTTCTTTCTCTTCTGTTCTTGTTATTTTCGTGTAAAGGTTAAGAAAAATAATGATCAATAATTTTTATTACATTACATATGATTGTGTCCAAGGATGAGGAACATTTGTAATAATCTAATTTCTCAATTTATTGTTTTTTTTTTAAATTATGTTTACGTTCTGCAGGCTTGGCATACCTGTTGAGAGATTTTCAATTATAAAACTATGTATAGAGGTTCTTCAATGCATCCTAAAGCTAACAAAGAAACAATCTCTACTGCGAAAACACGACAAGGGAATGTGAGAGTCACGAGATCACGAGCTAAGGCCTTAGGAACATCGATATCTCCATCGAAACCAGTTTTTAAACAGCAACCAAAGCTTAAAAAGAGAATGGCATCAGATGATACAAGAGTTTGTCAGCATAAGAGACGTGCGGTGCTCAAGGATGTGACTAACACTTTGGCCTGTTTGGATGGGAACAATGTTAAGGTAACCATTCCTTAGAAGTACCTTCTTATTGATATAGTGATGTGATACGTATAACCATCCAAGAATCTAGAGAGGTTTTGGCGTTTTGAATTGCCTTCTTGTCTCTTCAACATATAACGTGTGACAGGCTAGCAAGAGAGAACAAGATGTGGATGCCGAAAAATCGAAACTAGCAGAAGATTTGTCAAAGATTAGGATGGTTGAATCTGCTACAAACTCCAAAGACGGAGATCAAAGTAAGGAATTGAACTAATGAAATAAAAAATGCTAAAAAATATAATAAACCATATAATCATATTTCAAAACATATTAGATAATCATGTTAAATGAAGCATATCCCGCTGGCCACCGTCGATTAAAATGGGGTGAAAAAGACGGCCCTCCATGATGCCTTCTGTGGAGGTGTACTTAGGCGCTAGTCGGGTTACTTCCGGGGTGTCCGGATTATTAAAAAAAAAAAATGAAGCATATAACAAACTCTATGTTTCTCAAATATTTACTCCGGATTTTGCAGAAGAAGACGGTTATGGTGTCACAGGCTATCTTAAGCCTATAGATATTGATTCCAATGACCAAGATCCCAAGTTTTGTAGCTTATATGCTGCAAATATGTATGACAGTTTTCATGTTGCAGAGGTTTGAACTAAAATTATATCTTATTATAACTTTCCACTAGATGATAACATACTGAGATTCTAAGTTATAGCTCTGTTTTTGTTTCTTGGTACAGCTTGATCAAAGACCTTCAACTAGCTATATGGTCCAAGTCCAGCGAGATATCGGTCCAAGCATGCGTGGGATTCTCATTGATTGGCTTGTGGAGGTACTTACTACTTCAAAGCATTTCTTAAGAGTAAGAACCTCTGTTAATAATGCTTATTTCTTGTAGGTTTCTGAAGAGTACAAGCTGGCTTCAGATACGCTTTACCTTGCAGTGAACCTTATTGACCGGTTCCTGTCCAACAATTACATTGAAAAGAGAAGGCTCCAGCTGCTTGGTGTCACTTGCATGCTAATAGCCTCGTGAGTTTCCCACTTCTAACATTGCAATGAGTGTAAAAATGTCTGCACAAGTGAACTAACTAAGTCATACATTTCTTTTTGAGACACTGAAGAAAGTATGAAGAGATATGTGCACCAAGGTTGGAAGAGTTTTGCTTCATTACAGACAATACATACACAAGACTCGAAGTGGTGGCCATGGAGACTCAAGTTTTAAACTTTCTGCACTTTCGGTTATCAGTTCCAACCACCAAAACGTTTCTCAGGTAAAAAACACTAAACGCTACTTTTACTTTTTTTTTTTTGAACACTAAACGCTACATTTACTTTCAATCTAAAACAGTATGTAATATTAAAGTCATTTTGCTTCTTCTGCGTTTCAGGCGGTTCATTCAAGCAGCTAAAGCGTCTGATCAGGTTCTCCACACTGAGATGGAGTCCTTAGCAGACTATCTTGCAGAGTTGACTCTTGTTGAATATAGTTTTCTAAGGTTCTTGCCGTCTCTAATTGCTGCCTCAGCTGTTTTTTTGGCAAGATGGACGCTTGACCAATCTAAACATCCTTGGGTGAGCTCACATTTCTTGACTGTGAAATGCTTTTACTATACTCTTCAGAGGGAAGTTAATGTTTCTTATGTGCTTACAGAACCCAACTCTACAGCACTATACTAGATATGAGACTCCTTCTCTTAAGAAAACAGTGCTTGCAATGGAGGATTTGCAGCTCAACACTAGTGGAAGCACCCTTGTTGCTGTAAGGAACAAGTACAACCAAAAGGTACATTTTGGTTGCTCATATCTCCTGAGTGTTTAAGAGAGTGGTAAAAACTGACAATGAGTTTGGTTCTGTTTATAGTTTAAAGGAATGGCAACACTAAGATCTTCTGAACGTATCACAACACTCTTCTCAAGATGAAACCAGACTTTGAGTTCTCCTGATATGACCGAAAGACATAGCTAAAGGAACCAAGTCAGACATCTCTCTGGCTTCAACACTTGCATCAGGTGACATCACTTTTGGACTCTTCAGTAGTGGAATAGTTAATGTAAGTTGTGCTTCTAGGCAATGCCATCTAATGTGAGTTGTAAAACTAAACATGATTTTGACACATTGAGATAGTCTCTTTGCCTTAAAAATATATATTTTTAAATGTATTTCTAGTCCCCTTAACAAAGCAAGTAGTTCAAGATATTACAAGATTCAGTACAAAGTCATGTCAGGATCTGCATGATGTATGCTCTGATGCTACAATTCATAAGAACATGTGAAAGTAGTTCTTGAAACAATTGACATACTGAGACAGTCCCCTTACCTTGAAACAATTATTTTTTTCCAGTCACCTTAACAAAGAAAGTAGTTCAGCTCAAGCCATTGCAAGACTCAGTACAAAGTCATGTCAGGCTGTCTGTCCTGATAATACAACTATTTATTACATTCATAAGAAAATTTCTTGAGTTTGGGCAACAAAATGATGTCCCAGAAGATGTAGTACATGTGGTAACTCACAGGGCCAAGATAGAGCATATAGCTTGTATGAAAGTGCGAAGGAGAAGAATGATAATACAACTATTTATTACATTCATAAGAAAATTTCTTGAGTTTGGGCAACAAAATGATGTCTTCTTCTATCTTTCCACTAACATACTGAGATTCTGAGTTATAGCTCTGTTTTTGTGTTGTTGGTACAGCTTGATCAAAGACCTTCAACTAGCTATATGGTGCAAGTGCAGCGAGATATCAGTCCAAGCATGCGTGGGATTCTGATTGATTGGCTTGTGGAGGTATTAAACCAATGCGGAGCAATAACTTGAAAATGCACTACTAGTTCACAGCATTTGTTAAGAGTAAGAACCTCTGTTAATAATGCCACTTCTTGCAGGTTTCTGAAGAGTACAAGCTGGCTTCAGATACACTTTACCTTGCGGTGAACATTATTGATCGGTTCCTCACCAGCAACTACATTGAAAAGAGGAGGCTACAGCTGCTTGGTGTCACTTGCATGCTAATAGCCTCGTGAGTTCCCACTTGTATTGAGTAGCATTCATATTGCAGTAAGCTTTAAAATGTCAGCACAAAGTGAATTAACTAAGCCATTCTTCTTGTTGAGCCATTGAAGAAAGTATGAAGAGATATGTGCACCAAAGTTGGAGGAGTTTTGCTTCATTACAGACAATACATACACAAGCCTAGAAGTAGTGGCCATGGAGACTCAAGTTTTAAACTTTCTGCACTTTCGGTTATCAGTTCCAACCACCAAAACGTTTCTCAGGTTAAAGACTAAACGCTACATTTACTTCAAATCTAAAACAGTATGTAATATAAAGTCATTTTCTTCTTCTTCTGCGTTTCAGGCGGTTCATTCAAGCAGCTCATGCGTCTGATCAGGATTTCCACACTGAGACGGAGTTCTTAGCTAACTATCTTGCAGAACTGACTCTTGTAGAATATAGTTTTCTAAGGTTCTTGCCGTCTCTAATTGCTGCCTCAGCTGTTTTTTTAGCAAGATGGACGCTTGACCAATCTAAGCATCCTTGGGTGAGCTCACATTTACTATATTTTTCTAAGGGGAGATAGTTTTGCTTATGTGAATGCTATTTGCTTACAGAACTCAACTCTACAGCACTATACAAGATATGAGACGCCTTCTCTTCAGAACACAGTACTTGCAATAGAGGATTTGCAGCTTAACACCAGTGGAAGCACCCTTGTTGCTATAAGGAACAAGTACAACCAAGAAAAGGTACATTTTGGTTGCTCATATCTCCTGAGTGTTTAAGAGAGTAGCAAAGACTGACAATGAGTTTGGTCTCATTCTGTTTACAGTTTAAGAGAGTGGCAACACTAACATCTCCTGAACGTGTCACAATACTCTTCTCAAGATGAAACCAGGCGTTGAGTTCTCCTCTGATGTGACCAAAAGAGGCATAACCAAGTCAGCACATCTCACTGGCTTTCAGCACTTGCATCAGGTGACCAATCATTGTTTCAGACATCACTTTTGGGTCTCTTCAGTGGTGTAATAGTTTTCTATGTAAGTTTTGCTTTTTAATGCCATCTCATGTGAAAATTGTAAAACCAAATATAAATTTGACATTGAGATAGTTTTTTTAATAGTTCTAGTCCCTTTAACAAAGCAAGTAGTTCAATCTATTGCAAGATTCAGTACAAAGTCATGTCAGCATCTCACTGTTGTGTCGGTTCTGATACTACAATTCTACATTTATAAGAAAATGTTTAGATGTATCGAGTTTTGACTACAAAATAATGTCTCAGAAGATGTAAGTACCAAGATAGAGCATATAGCTTGTATGAAAGTGCGAAGGAGAAGAATGATAATACAACTAAAGTGTTTAGATTTATGTGCTGTATTTGTAAAAGTTGTCCCGTTTGGGAAGAAAATAAGATGAATAAAAATGTTTTAAAAAAAAACTAAAGAATAAAATCTTTGAATTATTTTTTTGATTTCGGTAAATCATATCATAAAATGTTTACAATTACAGAATTATTCTCAATATATCCATAGATTCTGATCTTTGTAATTTATTTCAAGACATAACACTTAAAAATTTTAATTATCATAATAGACACTTCATGGGAAGGGGCTAGCGATCTAGAATTCTAGACTATGCGCTAATGTGCTACTCTCCTAAACTCCGCTAACATAGTTATAACAAACACTAAATAGCACAGGAGGAGAATTTTATACACACCAAAGTTACCACAAAAATAGTAGAAGCTTTTTTCGTCGTGGTAGGTCCAATGTTTTAAAAATCAGGTTAGATGGCAAATCGATAATAGTCTAAATGATTTTTGTAAATCCAATTTAAACAGCTCAAATCAGTTTTGACATATCTTAAATCGATTAAAATCAGTCTAAATTAATCTCATTTAAACTAAATTTGATGTAAATCGATTAAATCAAGTAACAATGTTATTATAAATCCATAAATTTGTCTGTTTTTATTTTTGTATATTTAAATTTAAAAAATCATCAAAATAATTATATAATTTAAAAAATTAAAATACCTAATACGAATATATAATCAATAAATAATTTATTAACCGTAATTCTCTCCTAAGTCCTAAATAATCATATACAAAAGTGAGAGAGCGAGAGGGAAAAAAAAAAAAGAGCGTCGTCTTCAACTCCTCCGGTGCCGGCGACTTGTCGTCTGGTTTGTGTGAGGGGTTGGCATTCTAGTTTTATCTATGCTTATGTTGGTTATCGGTTTGATTTTGCTCCTAACCTTCTATTCCAGAGATCTCTGTTTTGAAACAGGATTCTCAGATCTGTGGTCTCATTTCCGATCTTTCAGATCCGGGGGTAAGAATAAGGTTGTTGTTCGTTTCCGGCCTCAACAAAGAGGTACTATGCTTTCTGGAATGGTGGAGGCTTCCGCTCTCTTTAGGGTTTGTAAGACGCGTCGGTGGCGCGTGGAGAGCCTCCTGTTTCGGTGCGGTTTTCGTTTGACAAATCTAGTACTGGTTTGAGGCAACGGCACTCGCCTCAACTGGGCTCCTTGTTCTTATCTGTCCTCCTCTCATGCTGGTTTCGTTCCTTCTCGTCTTTATCTTTGGAGGTGGGTTTGTCCGGTGTGGTTTAGTTTCGCTCCCTGGCCTTTCTTAGAGATTAGTTCGAGGTCTCGTTTCATGCATGGCTTCTTCTTAGCGTTTCGTGGTCGCTGTCCGTAGACATCGCTGTACCCGAAGGATCATCTGTTCCAGATATTGGTGATGTGTTCTTGCTGGATTCTGAAGCATAGGCTTATGGTCTCACTTGTTATGCTTATTCGTAATGGGAGGTTTCAGTTACCTATCAAGTTTTGGTAACATTTGTCAAAAGGACGTAAAGAATTTGTTTGGAACTTAGTAGAGGGTGGAATTCATTCACACTATTGCTGTACTTTGCTTGTTGGTTTGTGATGTTATGTTGGTTTGATTCCTTATGTTAAGGCTTAGTTTCCGAGGAAATTTGTTTCCGTCGGCTTTTGTTTCGGGATTCTTTCTTCATCCCGCTATTGTTGTATCTCAAATGTTTCAATCTAAGTATTTTAAAGTGAAAAAAGTCCTAAATAATCATATACAAAAGTGAGAGGAGAGGAAAAAAAGCGTCGTCTTCAACTCCTCCGGTCGCTGACTTGTCGTCTGTTTGTGTGAGGGTTGGCATTCTAGTTTTATCTATGCTTATGTTGGTTATCGGTTTGATTTTGCTCCTAACCTTCTATTCCGGAGATCTGTTTTGAAACAGGATTCTCGATCTGTGGTCTCATTTCGATCTTTCAGATCCGGTAAGAATAAGGTTGTTGTTCGTTTCCGGCCTCAACAAAGAGGTACTATGCTTTCTGGAATGGTGGAGGCTTCCGCTCTCTTTAGGGTTTGTAAGACGCTGCCGGCTGCGGAGAGCCTCCTGTTTCGGTGCGGTTTTCGTTTGACAAATCTAGTACTGGTTTGAGGCAACGCACTCCTCAACTGGGCTCCTTGTTCTTATCTGTCCTCCTCTCATGCTGGTTTCGTTCCTTCTCGTCTTTATCTTTGGAGGTGGGTTTGTCCGTGTGGTTTAGTTTCGCTCCTGGCCTTTCTTAGAGATTAGTTCGAGGTCTCGCTTTCATGCATGGCTTCTTCTTAGCGTTTCGTGGTCGCTGTCCGTAGACATCGCTGTACCGAAGGATCATCTGTTCCAGATATTGGTGATGTGTTCTTGCTGGATTCTGAAGCATAGGCTTATGGTCTCACTTGTTATGCTTATTCGTAATGGGAGGTTTCAGTTACCTATCAAGTTTTGGTAACATTTGTCAAAAGGACGTAAAGAATTTGTTTGGAACTTAGTAGAGGGTGGAATTCATTCACACTATTGCTGTACTTTGCTTGTTGGTTTGTGATGTTATGTTGGTTTGATTCCTTATGTTAAGGCTTAGTTTCCGAGGAAATTTGTTTCCGTCGGCTTTTGTTTCGGGATTCTTTCTTCATCCCGCTATTGTTGTATCTCAAATGTTTCAATCTAAGTATTTTAAAGTGAAAAAAAGTCCTAAATAATCCGCCTAATGCTAGATGTATACAAGTTACCGACTATCGTTTTTTTCTTTTTTTGAGATCTGGCTTCCGACTATCGTTTCTAGAACATTGGATTGGTCTATTTAAACTGAGTGGCAGGTTTAAACTGAGTGACTAGTCTGTTCTCAAACAAACAAAAAAAAATTGAGTGACTAGACTCTTTCACATTTAGCTTTCACTCTTCTTTAGCTAACCAATTAATTATCTTTCCTTCATCTTGTACCTTCTTATCATGTCTAGTCGCTCTCTTCTATGTAATAATTATATCATGTCGACGATAATTCCACATGATTATATGATCAATTCTTTTCCTTTTTTTTTGCTTAACAATACGATCAATTCTTTAAAAATAAAATAAAATAAAATAAAAATGTTTATTTATAACGTATACAGAATACATGCATACAAACTTAATACATTATACGTACAATATTATTTATATTTGAACAAATGTTTACGTAGATTTGTACTTATTTCGATCATTAGATTATCATTTACTGGGAAAGTATTTAATCATTTTCATTCTGTTTTGTTATAAATATCTAACTAAGACCTGAAATGGATGCAGAAGCAGGACATGTCCAGTTTAGGAGCTCCTCGATCATCTGCATTGCCATCTGATCTTCTTCCTCAACGTCGTCGTTTCCTTTCTTCATCTTATTAGTCCCAGTATCACCGGCACTTGCGTTGACGCCGTCTCCGAGCTCAACAAGCTTGACCCAGTTTTGACTTGTTTTCGACCCGGCGCGTTTCTGCCAGACACCAATGTGGGAGCTGTCGTTGTCGAGGCGTAGGCACGTCATATAAGGTGTCTGGTCTTTACAATTCTTTCTTAGCTTAGCGTTTAGAAGTTCCGATAACGGAGAGTTAACGTCCGGATAAACCAAACCATTGGATTTGATGACGGGAAAGTTGGTCTTTGCGTTTTGGCCGTTCATTAGAACCGCGGCTTGGTCGTAGGCTCTAGCCGCTTCTTCGGCCGTGTTGAATGTTCCTAGCCACACTCTTCTCTTCCTGATCAGACAAACACGTATAATAACTGGATTAGAGTATTAAAGAGAATTATGATATATAGCCAGTGGTATTAATACTAGTGATGTTGATGTGTTGATTACAAGAAGAAAATATTAAAAAGGAAAAGCACACATCATATGAACTATTTAGTAATGTACGTTACTGACCATAAGAACATGTAAAGCATTTTTCTAGTAGACTTCTTTTCTTTTTGAGAAAAGGTCTATAATAGCGTTCATTCCTTACCAAATTTCTTACTAGTAAGGTTGTTTCAGTTGTTAATGAAAGGATATAACGTACACCTAATATGCTTAATTAATTATTATTATATGTGTTACAAAAAAATATTACTATATATAAACCGAGACTCAGCCAAATGGGTACTAATTAAAATAGGCGAATGCGTATATAATACTAGGAAATTTATATTATGAAATATAATACACATGGATTAAAATGCATTTATTATCGATTTATGTATACGCAAAATTACTATTTTTTTGTTCAAACACAAAATTATAATTATAAACACCCCATCACACCAAAGTTAATTAAACATCAAGACATCACACTAACATAAGAAAAACTCACGCCATCACACCAATAGGAAAAAGCCTTCGGTTTCGTGTATTGTACACATTCTAAACATTAATGAATGTGGACTCCTTTATTAGAGAAGCTGAGGAAACGATATTAATGAAAACACATGTTCGTATGATAGTTTTTTTTTTTTTTGTAAAAAGGCTTATGTCCGTATGATATTGCATGAATCTTTGAAAGTATGAACAAAATTAATTTATTTGAATGTATGAATTCAGGGTTAAGTATTTGAATGATACTATAAGAATACGTATACACGAATAACAACAAAAATCAATATGGATACACTATATAGTCTATTAATGCTGCAAACCGGTATATATATATGTGTGTGTGTATACAATTGTGTACATATGAATGTTTTTGTTTGAGAGAGAGGAAGAGAGAACTGACAGGAGAGGATGACGAATCTCAGAGACCCAAGAACCCCACTGACGCTGGCGGACACCTCGGAACTTCTTCGAATGCACCATTTGGATGTTATAAATTAGGGTTCTTAGTTTCTCTGTGTTTTTCTGACATGAACTCAGCAAAGGAGAGAGAGGGAGAGAGAGAGATATTGCTCTTTTCTGACCTCTCTATCTTCAACTACTCAATTAATTCTCTGCTTTTTGCACGTCCTCTCTACTAAATTTTGTGGTATTTATTGTCCCCTCTCAATCCCGCACCATGGGGGTAATATATAATGTATTATGTTCCATCTATAGTTTTGTAGTTCCAATCTACTCTTCTCTATGTTCTCATGCTTGATGTGAATAAATAAATATGGAAAAACAAGTTTGAATAATTCTACCAACGTAGAGTGGTTAAAAATTTTTGATTACTTAATAAGAATCTAAAAAGTTTTCAAAATCATGTACTCGCCAAAATATAGGTAAATTACATGGTAGGGTTCTCGTTTTAGAGATGGATTTATAATTACAAAACCTCGTTCTTTTTTTTTTGTCAACCACAAAACCTCGTTCTAATTTTATAAAACTATCTATTAGTATATGACATGATTTGATGTTTTTGTAACTTATATGACATGATTTACAGTCCAAGTATAAAATATATACTTTTTGGACTAAGTGTTAAAATTATAGACAAATGCTTGTGTTCTAAAAATGCTTGTGTTCTAAAACGTGCGTAATTATTATTTTCAGTTACTAAACAAATTAAAACGACGAAAAAAAACATCGTTTCGCTTTGATGTCTCCACGCCAACGAATGCTACCAACTACCAAGTGATCATGATTCTTATTGCCTACGAAAGGTTTAAATCGACCAATTCGTGTATTTTCTTCAGTTTGTGTGAATATCACTGGGATAATTTTTGTTTAAATATATAACGCGTTTGACTATTTAAGGCCTTAAGCAAAAGATTGAAAAGGGCATTATTTACAGCCAAAAGCACATTAGATTAATTTGTATAATATCTCTAACAGCCACTTTCGACTCTTTACTACTGATGTCTCATGTGTATTCAGCTTTTCAAATATGCCTTTCCATTCGTAAACCTAAATTAAACCTAATACAATCTTTACAGCATCGTTATTCATGGTTTCTTAGGGAAGAGTTCTTAGGGGAATATAAGAAACTGGTTCTTAACTATTAACTAAAAAGTCAAGAAACTGTTTCTTAAAGTACTTTAAGAACATCTTTATCCCTAAACCCCATTAAGGGTTTCTTAAGTTTTTTTTTTTTAAATTCAGATTAAAAAAAAATAAGAAGCTCACCAATAGCGGACCGTCACGTGTTGGTGGGGTCCGCGAACAATGTAAAAAACCCATCGCAAGCGATCCTCATCTCACGCCTTTGGGGACCGAATTTAAAGAAATTTGTGGGGCCCACGGGGAGAGAAACCCATTAACAAACCCCAATGATGGTGATTTAAGAAACAGTTTCTTAACTTTTTAGTTAATAGTTAAGAAACAGTTTTTTATATTTCCCTAAGAATCCCGTGTTAAAAAACCATGGATAATGATGTTTTAAAACAATCCTAAAACAACGCATGAGATTAATTCACAATTTTTAAGATTGTGAAAATCACACCTATTTATCTTGAATTAACTCGGATCCAACCCCCGAACAGTGCAAAAACCCATTGCAAGCGGTCCTCATCTCACGCCTTTGGGGACCGAATTTAAGGAAATTTGTGGGGCTCACGGGGAGAGAAACCCATTAACAAACTCCAATGATGGTGATCTAAAAAACAGTTTCTTGACTTTTTAGTTAATAGTTAAGAAACAGTTTTTTATATTTCCCTATGAACCCCGTGCTAAGAAACCATAGATAATGATGTTCTAAAACAATCCTAAAACAACACATGAGATTAATTCACAATTTTGAGATTGTGAAAATCACATCTATTTACCTTGAATTAACTCGAGTCCAACCCCGAACAGTGCACAAACCCATTGCAAGCAGTCCTCATCTCACTTTGGGGACCGAATTTAAAGAAATTTGTGGGGCTCACGGGAGAGAAACCCATTAACAAACCCCAATGATGGTGATCTAAGAAACAGCTTGACTTTTTAGTTAATAGTTAAGAAACAGTTTTTTATATTTCCCTAAGAATCCCGTGTTAAAAAACCATGGATAATGATGTTTTAAAACAATCCTAAAACAACGCATGAGATTAATTCACAATTTTTAAGATTGTGAAAATCACACCTATTTATCTTGAATTAACTCGGATCCAACCCCCGAACAGTGCAAAAACCCATTGCAAGCGGTCCTCATCTCACGCCTTTGGGGACCGAATTTAAGGAAATTTGTGGGGCTCACGGGGAGAGAAACCCATTAACAAACTCCAATGATGGTGATCTAAAAAACAGTTTCTTGACTTTTTAGTTAATAGTTAAGAAACAGTTTTTTATATTTCCCTATGAACCCCGTGCTAAGAAACCATAGATAATGATGTTCTAAAACAATCCTAAAACAACACATGAGATTAATTCACAATTTTTAAGATTGTGAAAATCACACCTATTTACCTTGAATTAACTCGGAGTCCAACCCCCGAACAGTGCACAAACCCATTGCAAGCAGTCCTCATCTCACGCCTTTGGATAGGCTTGGGCACAATATCCGGATCCGAGGAACCGACCCGAAACCGACCCGAAAATCAGGGTCGTGAACTCGATCAGACCCGGTGTAAATATCCGAATGGGTACTGAATTGCTATATCCAAAGAACCGGTCCCGAACCTGACCCGAACCGAGAACCGTATGAGTATCCGAGGATATCCGAAATGTAAATATATATTTAGAAATATTTTTTATAGTTATACTTATAATTATTTTAATACTTTAAATTAAAATTATATGTTAACTATAGTAGTTATTTTTGGTATTTTTGAGTATTTTCGGATAAAATATGATAGTTTGGATAAAAGATACTCAAACAAAATTGTGTTTAATGGTTATTTTTGGTTATTTTTGAGTAATTTGGATACAAAAATTTGAACCGAATCAAGTACTTTGGTTACTTTGGGTACAAATACCCGAACCCGTTTTAGATACTTTGGTTATTTGGTTATTTTCAGGTTCTTATGTTTCAGAACCGAACCCACCCGGACCCGGGAGGACCCGACTCGAACCCGATCCGAAAATAATTTATAATACCCGAATGGAGCTTAGTTTCAAAACCCGATACCCGAAAGAACCGACCCGTACCCGAACGGGTACCCGAATGCCCATACCTACCTTTGGAGACCTAATTTAAGGAAATTTGTGGAGCCCACGGGGAGAGAAACCCATTAACAAACTCCAATGATAGTGATCTAAAAACAGCTGACTTTTGGTTAATAGTTAAGAAACAATTTTTATATTTTCCTATGAATCCCGTGCTAAGAAACCATAGATAATGATGTTCTAAAACAATCCTAAAACAACGCATGAGATTAATTCACAATTTTTGAGATTGTGAAAATCACACCTATTTCCCTTGAATTAACTCCGAGTCTAACCCTGGCCCCCATGGTGTCATTATATGTGTATTAGATTAGCTATAGTACATTAATCAAGTTAAAAATACTGAAAAGAACAATCTTGTTATATTTGTAAATCAAAATTCTTCTGATAATATAACTAAATAATTACTTAATGGAAAAAAACTAAAGAATTGTCGGTGAGTCGTGCGGTAACGTCCACCGATATTTGTAGAATTAGTTGTGAGTTGTGCATTCAATGTTGCAAACCTAAAGAAGACGTCAGAGAACTATTTAAACCTTAGGCTTAAATAAATGAATTCACCAACCTATGCCAAATGTACCAGTTATGTGATACTTCTTACTATCAAGAAGTATATGAATAAATAAATACCGAAGGATGTGACAAAAACTTGAATATAAACAGAGACAGCCACTAGACGTACTAGATGTAATTTTCCAATTACGTACATTTGAGAATATAAGTTTTATGAGGAAAATCCATGTTTCTGCATAAGATCAATTTTTCAATTTACACACCTTCCTGTATAACTCTCCTACATTTTGGTAAATTTTGAGAATGATATATGTTTTGGACGAATAATTGATGCAGCAAATATCTTTTAGTACGGAGAAAGTTTGGGTATCCAATTTTGATATATTCATATGATGGAGACATTCTTGATGTATACGAGAAAATACGAGGAAGAAGTTTTTGCGTCTAACCTTAATGCATTTGGAAGGTTAATATTATGAGTATTGGGCTTGTGTCAAAACAAGGCATAATGATAAATACTTTCATCACGTCATAGCGGATATGGTTTCAGTGTCTACTCAAATATACTGAGCCCATAAAAACGCTATTCAAGTTCTCTTAACATATATAGTTCTTATCTCTATGCAGTTGATGATGAGCAAAATAATAGGATCAGTCAATATTAACCAAAGGTCTGTGGCAGCAGGAGGGCTTGTGTGATTGATTTGCAACTGTTTTTTTTTAATCAACGATTGATTTGCAACTTATGGAAACTTCATTTCCTCTTTCTTCTTTTGTGTGTAATAATCAAAAGATATTTTTTGGTCTGTGTTAATACTTGATTTGTAAAGCTCAGGATTGTATAATATTAAAACCAATGCATATGACATTCCGGTGTATTCTAAATCGATGATAAATAATTAGAGAAAATTTGGGAAATTGACATTTTATTAGGCACTGAGTATTTGAATATGTTCGATAGAAAATAATATGTGAATTATGGCTTCTTGAGTAATATCATGTATCCTACCGATCTTAAGAATCTGACCAAAATCAATTATTGGTAATTTGGTATTGTTGGCGAGAAAGTTAATTCTCTTTAAATTGTAAATGTCGTACTATTAAAGAGATGACCTTGTTCATTGTCGTGTACGTCATTCTCAGCATCATCCTTGGTTCCTCGCTTGGATATAATAATATGTATCCATGTATGAATACTATATATGAACACGATCTTACTTTGAACAGATACGATGAATGAGAAACAAAAACCGAGGAGTAGTACAGTTAATCATGCACAGGGCAAGTTCTGAAAAACATTGAACATTCATTTGCCATATAACAAGTGTCACGGATGAAGGCATAGAGTCAAAGATATTCTCTATTCCCTATTAACAAATTTAAAATATGGTCAGAAAGGTGTTACAATCATGTTATTTTTCTTTCAGTCTGAAAATCTATAAAAATTCAAAGATCTCAACCTTCCAACGCTCTGCTTTGTCAACAAACAAAAAAAATGGTTTGTCTATAATGCATGTACTCGAACAATGTATTCTCCTTCAATGAATTCAATCTTTTTGTCAACCTTAACCATCATCTTCGTCGCTTTTACACAATAATATTATTATTATTTTTTTGTAGCTGGCTTTCAAATTATAATTCATAAACGATACAAGTATGAATTTTCACTCATAAGTTTGATAAAGTTAGGAGCAACAAAAAAGGAATGCAACCCTAGTAGACGATTAAAAAAAAGAATCGTAAAGAGCAAGAAGAACATGATAATATTAGTGAAATTATTTCCCTCGCCACGACGACCTCGTTTACCTTTTCTTTTAACATTAATCCATTCTGTTCCTTGAATTTTTTCAGTTGGTTTTATTGGCCTTCCTCCTCCGACTATATAACTAGATGTTTCTCCAACCAATAACAAATCATTATCATTTCTAAAAACGAGAGTAGTTTTTTTAAACCCGGACCGAACCAGCAGTCAGACCATGTTCAACCGCGAATCGGACACAAATTCGGGTTGGGTTAATGCCAAACCCAACTAAAGTTGAACCGGTTAAAAATCCATATTGAACCGTTAAAACCCGGGAACCGGCGACCCAACGAACCAATCAAACCCTGGTTCTTAAATAAACCTAAAATTTATTAATAAAAATTTTAAAATTTCTTTTTAAAAAATAAACTAGGGTTTCAGATTAATAACGTAAAGCCGTCTCCTTTTTTTCTCTTGAGTCTTTGACGTCTCTGCAAAACAGCAACTCACAAGGTATTACCTACTTCTCAAGGTATTGTTTTTGTGTCGAAGATTTTAAGAATTGAAAACTTAGGTTTGTGAAGTTCAGATAATTTCTTTTAAGGTGATGAAGATTTAAAATGATAAAAACCTGTAAAATAATGTTTAAATGTGTTATTTTCCTTTTGATTTTGGATTTGAACTATTAAATTGTTTTATTACATTTTCAGTTTGTTACTTTTTAAATTTTTTCTAAGCATTATGGTTATTAAAATATTTTATTTGATATGATCTATCTTTATAAGAATATACAAATTCAAAATATTATTAAATTCAGTTAAATCCAATCAAACCCGGTTCGAACCCGATCGAACCCGGTCAAACCACAATGACCCATAACCCAAAATATTTCCGGTTCGCTAGTCGGTCCGATTTTAAAAACACTGCACGAGAGAGATCTCGAGATGAATTTGATGATTGTTGTGAATAAAGAGAGTTGTGTAAATCTTATTCTTCTTATTCCATTCGACGGGTATATATATATACATGAGATAAATCCTAGTCCTAATGGTAATAGGAAATAGTACATATATATTCCTTATACAATATGTAAAATGATAAACATTAACATATAGATAAATATGGAAATATCCCAATCTTCTAAGACATTAGAGATTGGGCCTGCTGGATGGATGAACGGGCTTTGATGACTTGGACTTGTTCATGGGTCGATCACCAAGTGATCCTTAACACTCCCCCTTGATCGACACATCCAGGCTCAAGGTTCATTCATGCTTTGATGTTGCCTCATTAAAACCTCTCCTGAAAAACCCAAAACCCAATGTGGTAAAAGGGAAACCAAGGACAGGAAAAAGAGTACAACACATGAACTCCCCCTGATGACTACATCTTCGAAGATCCTTCTATTTGGTGCACTCCATTCTTGTAGATGATCTTCTTGCTTGTTGATGTAGCAATAGTTCCTTTGTCGGATTGTAACATGTCTCCCATATCTTCAGGAACTCCATTGAGACATGGTCAAGACGTGTAGCCCTTATAGCTAATCACTCCGTGAACTGGTCTCTCTATAGCTGGTCACTCCATGTGATGGTCAGACGGCTAATGACTTGTACTTGGATAGATTTTCAATCCTTGATCAAACTGTACCTGCAGTTTTTCTTATGTCCCACGGACATATGTATATATATAGGTCATATGGCTTAGCCATACTGTTGACACTTTAATATATACTTGCTCATCAAACTATGGATCTATTTAGCTTTAACTAAATATGTTTTCTGGTTACACTCTTGTACCATTGTGGATTTATTTTATTCATTGACAAATATAAGGGTTCCTTTATAATCCCACACAATAATCTTTGTTTAAAACAAAGTGATCCAAAGTTTTCCTTTGATGGCTTCCCATGACCTTCTTTATTTTAGATCAAACCACGTGCATATGCATGAGGGTCAGGTTATGGACTTAGTCCATTCATGCCTGCATCTCGCCAATCAATGGTCGAGGTATTCATTGCTCAATGTTGCTGTAACAACATGGCTTATACGTGGTGATTATATAAGTGAGATTTGTATACAACCTATGCTTCCTTTAGAACCTTATTTCTATCACTTATACTTCAGATTATCTATACTGATAGTTAGTACCTTAAGTCCATTCCATGACCTAAGCTCATATCCTTTCGCCATATGAATATTTGAGCTGAAAACTAAGTCGACATGGTCATGGTCGGCAAGGACTTAATGGCGTGGACCAGATGACTTTCTTTGCCTTCCTTGTGGTCATCTTCCACCTCATTTTATGGTTTAGGACGTGGTTATCACTTATAAACACGCCTATGGTTTGCTGCAATTTTATTGCAGTCATAACACATATAAATATGGTCTGTTTATCCAATGGTTTGAACCATTCAAACTTTCTATGGATTTGTCCAGTATATACACAAGGATTTTCCTTCATAATTTATGGACTGGTTGTTCTTAATAGAACTTATTTACTAAGTATAACTTAGTCCTTTATATACAGCTGTTTTGATACAGTCCATGAACAGCTCAGGAACGATACTGTTCTATGAGAATTCCTTTTCTCATCCTTTAAGATCTCTTGGATCATAAGTTATAGAGGTACCTCTATATTCTTTATCCAGTGAATATCATAGTGCTTACTACATCATTTTTTCTTTCCAGACCTTATCCAATTTCGGATTGTAGTAGCATCCACCACATAGGAATTTATTTCCTTGTAACATGTTCCTTAGTCTTTATGGATAACCTTGTGTATTAAGCCATTCATTGAATGCTTTAGGTATGGACATGGACGACCCTTTTCCTATCCGGTTATGTCCTACATCTCACGGTATCACAAGACTCCTATGTCACTGGTCAGATGGCGTTTCCATATTATATATGTCCCATACGCCCATCTCCTTTATTTAACCTTAAAAACCTCACGTTCCCTTTATGATTTTATGAGTACTCTAACGTGGGTTAATGATCCTCTCTTTACTCAAGTGCTTTCCTTCTCATGAGCTTTATGTATATATACATCATTGGTGTTAACACTCTTATGTTGTTCCATTATGTTCCGACATGATCTTGATCAATTTGAGATTCTTATCAAGGACCTTTGTTTACCTTTATAGCTTGGCGTCCCAAGACTATATGGTTTGGTACCTTAGATGTTTAGTCTGCAGCCTTTTCTCAATGTCTGCTCGTTTCCTTAGTGAACCCGATCCTTTATTATGAGCACCTTTTTCTTTCTATCCGAGGTTCCTTTTCTTATGGAACATACTGCCTATCCTTTAGACTTTATAGCACTTGATTATGTCTCTACCAGGACATTTATTTCGTGGTGCTAAGCTGGAATGACTTAGTCATTGGGTCTAATCTGTCGGCTATCATCTAATATGATTTTTCTTAGTATGGACGCCCATGATTTATAATCTATGGTCCGAGGATCTTGCCAAGACAGGGATGGTTCATACCAACCGCTTCATATATTATTTACCAGCTTATAACTTTCTCCATTTAATGTTGGATAGACGGATATACAATCCGTGTCCTTTAACCATAATCTAATCACCCATGTTAGGTTCATGGTTCCTTTGGATTCGTGGGAGAAAGACATTTTCCTTATCCAACATATATTCCCATTCTATCTCATTTCCTTATGAGGTTCCATCCTAGACGGCACATATATTTGTGGTGGCCTATATATAATCTCTTAGGATGGTGTCCGGATTATGACCCTTTATCATACTTTAGATGGGAATATCTATGCTTTACTTTAATGGTCTGATGCATCATTCCTTTCATACATGTAAATACTTTGATGTCTCCAAGCATATAGACTTTTAGTCTTTAAGATTAATATGTCCTTAATCAAATATCTTTGTGACCTCTGTATGGAGAGTCGAGAACTAGAAGTTCATATATCTGATTGTCTTTAAAGGATAATATGTCCGAGTTTAACTTGGCCGCTAGATTATGGTGTGTTCATGTATCATAGGGTTATCCTCTCTCCCCTCATGAACATACCGTGATCTCATGGATGCTCATGACTTTTCTCATGACTTTTATAGTCTAAACCTCATAGGTTATGGCTCTATAGGCCAAGTTATCACGCTTTGGCTATCATGTTCATGGTTTTATAGTATGGTCATGTGCCACACGGAGTGTCTATTCTCCCCTCATGAACATGCTATAAAATCGTTTGTCCCTTACACAAAGATAATATGCCATTTCGTGATGCTTTGTGACAATCAAACCTTATGAATTTCCCTTGTGTACATGTTTCACAATGTGAGATTTATGGGATAATTCTTTTGTGCCTTTAAACTTTGCATCAAGTTTATTTTTCGATCGTAATGACTAATTCGCCGCACCATTAAGTATAATTTCGTGGTCAACCTTTCAGGTTACCTTAAAACCACTTGTTCCTTATCATACTGATCCCTTGCGTTCCTTATCATACTGATCCCTTGCATAGTCTAGATCAATATGGAGAGTAAAATCTTGACCCCTTTGGCGATTTTCCTTAAAAAAATCTGTAGGATTTTTCTTCCCTTAATCCATGGAAACCATTTTTCTTTTGAGTTGATCATACTGATCCCAATACTCAATAGGACTTATATGTGTAGGTAAAAAAATCTTTGGTCAAGAAACTGATCTCATGTTTTCATTTGTCATAAGAAAAAAAATTTCCATCAAGCAAATAAATAAAAACCTTTTATTAATGCTTTGTAAATGACAAGTTAAAATGAAAACAACACCAAATCATAAAATAAAATTCAGAACATCGAAATCCCTTTATTCGATGAATAAATCAAGATCACTATCCACGTGAGTCCACTCGGATTCTTCCTCCTCAGCATCAGGAAATATCTGATCAAATTCTTGTCTCAGCCTGTGTATGTACATGATCTCATCAAATTCCTTGATGTTCTTTGCTCTTATCTGCTCCTTCTTCTCAACCGCCAATAGGATGTTGAGTAAGTCGAAGTAAGTGGTGCACATTCTGGCGTGATATGATAACCTCACATCCTGCGGATGGATCGTTTCACGAGTCTTAACGAGCTTGTCCTCGTTGGTTATCAATTCACCACACAGATTAAGAGTATAAGAGATTCTCATAAGGTCAGAATGATAGTCTCCCACGGACTCATAATCCTGGAACCTGAGCTCACGCCATTGTCTTTCAGCTTCATGTACTACTGATTCTGAGTATTTGACTATTTGTTATTCAATGGATACCAGAGATTATGAGGATCCTTAATGTACTTGTACATCGTTCTCAGTTCCTCACAGAGATGATTTTTCATGATTCTGAGGGCCCATTGCCTCTCACACGCAATGGTATCATTGTTGAATTTGACACACTCCCACAGTCCCCTAGACTTTAATGTGCAAGAAGTGTTCATGGTCCATACAATATAGTTGTCTCCTGAGAGATTTAGGACATCAGATTCGAAGTTGTCTGATCTCGACATCCGAATCATATTAAACAATGATCAGTTAGTTTCTCATGCCATATGGCTATGTAAGGAAACTTAGGCTCCCACGGCCATATAGACAATAAATGTCGTTTGATTATAAAGCCATTATATAATCAAGGCTCCCATGGCCACTCATCAATATGAGATTTCAAGCAAGTGATTTAAACAATCTAGAACTAAATAATAGATTTATAAATCAAACTATATGACCAGGATGCTTGAATCAATCAATAAAAATCTCAATAATTATTTAGATCAAGCAAAATAATTTACTAAGTCGACCAGGATGCGAGCAATCAACACAAAATATCAAACATGTAAAATCGGGTGATATTTGGTTTTAGGGTCCGCATGGGGTCGAGGGTCGAACCAGGTTCAGGGTTGAACCAGGGTCGGGGTCGAGCCAGGGTAAGGGTAAGCCTGGGTTTGAGGATAAACCCGGGTCAGGGTCGAAGGTTAAACCTCAATAAGCCCGTGTAAGGGTCAGGCCCGGTTAGGGCGAGGGTTAACCCCGGGTAAGCCCCGGGTTTGGTTTAAACATAAAACCTTTTGGATTTAAAATTTAAAACTCTTTAGGTTTTCAAATTCTGATTTAAAAATAATTACTCTTTAAATAAATCAGATTAAAACCGGAAAAAACAATTTCAATATAGAAAAGGAAAATTTCCGATTTATAAAAATAGAAGTTTTCAAATCCTTTACTTTTCGAAAATCCTTTTAATATAATATATGTAAATTTCGAAAATTAGGATTTAATAGAAAAACTTTACATAATAAAAATATAAGCTTTAGATAAAATTTCCTTTTCTTAGCTTTTATTTTTAACTTTTATTTTTTTGTTTATGGTTCAAGTTGTAATTCTTGCTATATTGCTTTTAGGGTTCGAAATATGCTAGATTCATATGCACAATCAAGAACAATCAATCAAAGCAATTTTAACAAGATGAAAAACTGAAAATTAATCCAATTTTTAAACAACCTAGCACCCTGTTCTAAATTCTTATGCAAGCAATCAAGAACAATCAAAGCAAGAATTTTAATTTAACAAAATCTAGCAATTTCAGAAATTTAACAATTTCACATAGTCTCAATATGGAAAAATAAAATAAAATACCATATTTCCAAATTTTAATCAGTTCGAAATTTTAATATGAAACTAGAACCTCAGATTTGACAAATTTCTATTTTTAATCAATCAGCAAAACAATATGGAAATTGTGCTAGAAAAAATAGAAAAAATCGGATTAAAAAAAAGGAAAATTTCGATTTTAATCAACTTTGTCAAATTTTAAACTTCCAATTCGATTTAAACAGTTCCAAATTACTCAATTAGCAATTCTAAAAATCAAATCAAGCAATCAGGAAAGTAAAAAAAACGAAATCAAGTTTAAATAAATTAGGGTTCTTGAAGAATTCGATCAAAATTTATGTTTTTAAGGGGTTTGATCGATTTCTTTTTTGGTTTCAGGTTTGGGGTTTGATTGAGTTTTCTCAAATCAATTGTTTTTCGAGATTCAGAAGCAAATATTGCTTTGATTTTAATTGGTTTCCCAATCTCTAATCGAACTTATGGTTAATGAGCTCCGATTTACTCATGGAAGGGATTAGACTTATTAAAACTAGGGTTTTTATGGGGTTTTGCAAAGTTTTAGAAGTCATATCCTTTAATCAATCAATCTCAAATTTGATTATGGTTCTCTGTAGAGTTTCAGATTTTATTTACTTTAACTTTGAAGAATCTGAACTGGACCACCGAGATAGAGAAGAGATGGAATTGAATTTGTCCTAGTTCCTTGCGCAGGTACAAGTTGACGGCGCTTCAAAGAACAGGGGCTAGAGGTCGCGTCCGAGATCGTATGGAGTCGAGGTCGGCGGCGTTGGATTCCTCTCTTCAAGGGCTTTGATTCGGTAGGTCGTTCGTCTACTGGTTCCTTGTGGTTGAGGAGAACGAGTAGATAGAAGGTGGCGGCTGAACTAGGGTTTTAGAGATTTTTAGGTTAGCTCGAGTTTTGGAGGCTCGTGCTGATAACGTGTTGTGAATAAAGAGAGTTGTGTAAATCTTATTCTTCTTATTCCATTCGACGGGTCTATATATATTTAAATGAGATAAATCCTAATCCTAATGGTAATAGGAAATAGTATATATATATTCCTTATACAATATGTAAAAGGATAAACATTAACATATAGATAAATATGGAAATATCTCAATCTTCTAAGGCATTAGAGATTGGACATGCTGGATGGATGAACGGGCTTTGATGACTTGGGCTTGTTCATGGGTCGATCACCAAGTGATCCTTAACAATGATAATATTATTTCGTTTTCTTCTTTTAAAACCTTACCAGCATATTAAATTTATTGTGTTCGTATATCTTGTTAATTAATGATGATGCAACTATGATAATATATATATCTAATTACGCGAAAAGCATAACAAACAACTCAACGAGCTAATTGTTTAACTGTCAGCTAAGTTGTTATCAGCATAAATGATGGTGATTTGTTGGGCTTTTATATAAGTGAACAAACCGATTGAGTTTGGTTAAGAGAACCTATATAGGTTTATTTAACCTTTGGATTTTATAGGTTTAGGGTTCAGTGTGTGTGTTACAAAAAAAGAGTTCAGTGTGTAATAGCAAATACCAAAGACTAAGTCTATCTTCTTTCTTGACAAAAAAAAGTCTATCTTCTTTCACTTAGAGATATAACAGTTATTATGAGTTCTAAGACCATCTCCAATGTATTATTCCATTTTTTTACTCCAAAATGATGTAACTCTAAAATGGAATTAAGTTTTACCCTAATGTAATATTCTATTTTACTCCAAAAATGAATATTTTCAAATGATTTCATTTATATTTAATTAACAATTGTTAGTAATACCTTCTACTTATACAAATTTGACAATTAGTCCAACTATTTTATGTTTACAAAATTTCATAAAAATATATTTTATCTAAATTAAATATTTATTATTAAAATACAATAAAAAGAAAGTAAAATTTTGTTTTGAAATTTTGGAGTTCGTACAAGATCTAAATGTTTGTGCATATATCAAGCTCAACAAGTACAAATATCATCAAATCAAAATGTTGATCTATAAGATGAATAAACTCATCTATTCTGTTTGAATAATATTTCACTAATATTGGTAGTTTTGAAATCAATTTACTAGATTTTTAATTCACTTATTTTATATTATATTTATTTCATATTATTTATGTTTAGTTTTGATTTTTATTAATTTATGCATCTTAAAATTATTAAATAATCTTTTATGGAATATCATATTTCTTTTCATGTCATTGTATCAATTTAAATATGAAATAAAAACATTCAAGATTAGAAAACCATTCCATAAATAAAAAAAATCAATTCCAAAATAGAGAAATGGTTAAGATTATTCCATTTATAGAGTGGGATTAGAAAAAAAATTACTCAAAATGGAATATAGAAAAAAATAGAATATGATTGGAGATGTCGTAAGGAATATTTTAATATATTGTTGGGTGGACAAAGAAGAGCTGTGTTTTTTTGAGTAAAAAGAAGAGCTGATTAAAATTACACAATTCCATGATTATCCATATTAATATCATATCTAATAACACCACTTTAAAGCCAGTTAAAAAAGACACACCACTTTTAATGCAAAATTTATAATGAATTATTGAATAACAATTATTTAGTTTTGTTTGAAATAATGTTTTTGTAAAATCTAAAATCTATGATTAAACAAACCCCTATTTTTTCAAAACCTCCATAATTGTTTTTTTTTAAAAAGTAAAAAATCCATGCTTAGAAGTATATATATATATATATATATATCATATTCTACCAATTAGGACTGGGTATTTTATTCGTTAAATTTGATTCGATTCGTTATTCGTTTCGATTCGATTCGAAAAATTCGGATATCCGTAAGTCTTCGAAGCAAAGCAAATATTAAAAATAACTATCCGTTAAAAACGAAGCAAATCACAAATACTAAAAAAAATTAGCGACTTTTATATAAATAGTTATATATCTATAGTTAAATAGAGTTTTTAATCTATAATCTTATATAATTTTATTTATAAAATTACTTATAAAAATTTAATATGAAAAAAAAGAATTATAAGATCTTTATAAAAAAAACTACAATTCTTCTTAAAACATTTAACTTATAAGAATTTTTTATGAATTTTTAAGAATTTATAAATAAACAGTTTCATTAATGTTTTACTTTATCTTTTATAAGAACAAATTTGTATAATATTTTCAAATTTACTTGTATTAAACATAGTGGAAAAAGTATCCGTAAATATCCGTGAATATTCGCAAATATCCATAAATTTTCCGGATATCCGTAAAACCGAATATCCGTATTTTTCCGAAGCAAAGCAAATCGGAAAATCAAATATCCGTGAAGTTCGAAGCAAATCACAAATACTGAAAAATATGGTAGTATTTGATCCGTGCCCACCCCTACTACCAATATTTCTTTGTAACTGATTCATAAGTCGAAGCTTGGACTTGTCAAACATAAAATTAGCATCGATTTGGACTATGTTATCGTCATTATAGCATCGTTAAAAACATGTTACGAGACCATTTGATACTATTTTCAAATAATAAACACTGTTGTAACAGTCATGTTTTAAAACTTCTCCAACTAAAATAATACTATGATAATGTTATGTTTTGTCAACAGTGCATGCACTCGACATGTCTTTGGCATTCCTTTCAATGTATTCGGTCTTTGTTGTCAACCTTTAGCTCTCACCTTTACGAAATAATATGTTTATCTCTCGTTCTGCTTTATTAATAATTAATAATAATAATTTGTTGTTAGTTACATATATAAGTTGTATCCTCGGTTTACATCTCGAACTAATATTAGTTCCATGGTTTATGATTAAATCGATACTAATATATCAATACTATACATTAATTCTTTCAATTTAAAATCAATAGAAATTCAAAGGACTCAATCTTCCAATGCTTTACCAACAATTTTAAATCAACCCATATAATGGTTTGTTTACAATGCATGTATTCGAACGATTTCCTCCTTCAATGTATTCAATTTTTTTTGTCAACCTTTAACATTTTTGTCCCTTTCAAACAATAATATTGTTTGCTTTTCTTCTTTTATAACCTCACCAGCATTTTATTTTATTTTTTTCTCACAACTTGTTAATTAATGAATGCAACTAGCAATAATACACATATCTACATGCAATACATGGACATCATAACAAACAATTCAACTAGCTAAGTGTTTAACTGTAATTAACTAATTTGTTATTAGTATACATGATGGAGATATGATGGGTTTTTTTTTCTTATTGAACAAACTGGTTTAGATTGGTTAAGAGACTAAGATCAAGGATTTATTTAACCTTTGGATTTATAGGTTTAGACTTTAGAGTTAAGTGTGTATATAGCAAAATACCAATGACTAAACTATATTTTTTATTAAGAGATAGAATGGTTATTTTGAGTTATAATGAATACTTTAGCTCAGAGATAGATTGTCTGGTGGACAATGTAGAGTTGATTAGAAATTGTCTGACGAACAATTAATGGATAGTTAATTAGAATCACACAATTCCTTGATTACCTTAATTAATATCATATCTAACAACACCAAATTTAATCAAAATTTATAATAAATTATTCAATAACAGTGATTTATGTTGTTTGAAATTATGTTTTTGTAAAATCTATAAGTAAACAACTCCCTTAGATTGTCCAGAAACTCTTTAACAAAAAATATAATACATATTTTCTAAAAGATATACTGCACATATGCTTTATTTATTTTTCAAATGATTCATAAATCAAAGATTTTCAAATGTTGGATTTGTCAAATATAAGATTAGCATGGATTTAGACTATGTTATCCTCATAAATAACATCATTAAAAAACATGTTACGAGACATCCAACATTTGATAATATTTTTTAAATAAACAATAACTAATGTTGTTACAGTCATCGTTTTAAAAATTCCTCCAACTAAAATTATATAAGTACGAAGTCGACCTCTCAATGTTAATTTTTGTCAACAATGCAATGTATGCGACATTTCTATGTCATTCCTTCAATGTATTCAGCCTTTTTCGTCAACCTTTTAAAACTTTATGAAATAAATTATCCTGCTTTATTAAATTAATACTAATAATAATGTTTTGTTGGTCGGAAAAAATTAAAATAATAACATGATAACAATTGGGTTGGGTGGGCCTGTCTGGGAACAAAGAAGGTTGAGCAGAAACCCGACTTTCTCGGGTGTATACATTGAACTTAAAAGAGTTTTTATCCCCTACATTAACCCCCACTGTAAGCCTCCATCATCTTCTCCATAAGACCTTTCATAGTTTCTGCTTCTCTCTCTCATATCTCAAAAAGTTTGAATCTTTCTGTAAACCCTCTTCTCCTTTTTGCCCTATTCTTCTAGGGTTCTTCTCCGTTTCATGAATCTCAGCCTTCCTCGACCTCAATTCAACACCCTCTCTGCTCTGTTTATCGTCGTCTTCTTCCTCTTTCCTACCTTCCTAAAGTTTCTTCAAACGGTGTTCGAATCATGTCTGGAATCTTCAGCTTTAGTGGTATGCTCTTGAATCTCTTAATTAAAATTTCTGGTTAGTTCTAAGGTTTGATCTCGTTAGTCTCTCTCTCTTTGGCTCTGTTTCGTGAATGTACTCTGTTTCGTGAATGTGCTCTGTTTCTCGTTTCAGATTCTGATAGAAAAGAATTGATTTTTACTTGGTTTAATTATAGGTGATGAAGATTTTTTCAATGGGGGAACGATGCATCTATCGCCAGGGAGCTGTCCTGGTATGTACCTCCCAGCACGCAAGAGACTACGCGTTTCTGCACCCTCACTTTACAGCGGTTTTGAGCAAAAGCGAACTTCTATCGAAGTATTACCTGATGAGTGTCTATTCGAGATCCTTAGACGCTTGCCTTCTGGCAAAGAAAGAAGCGCATGCGCTTGTGTCTCCAAGCATTGGCTTAACCTTCTGAGTAGTATCACTAGCAACGAGTCTGTTCAAGAAGTACAGTGTGATGGATCTTTGTCAAGGAGTTTGGAAGGTAATAAGGCTACGGATTTGAGGCTGGCAGCTATCTCGGTTGGGACATCAACACGTGGCGGGTTAGGGAAGCTTCAAATCCGTGGGAGTGGTTTTGACAGCAAAGTAACAGACGCTGGTCTTGGATCGATTGCACACGGTTGTCCATCTCTTAGGGTTCTGTCTCTTTGGAATCTACCTGCAGTTAGTGATAAGGGTCTCTCTGAGATCGCACGGTCATGTCCTGTGATTGAAAAACTCGACCTTTCACGATGTCCTGGAGTAACTGACAAGGGTTTGGTCGCAATAGCCGAGAGCTGCCAGAATCTAAGTGATCTGACGATTGACTCCTGCTCCGGTGTTGGCAACGAGGGTCTAAGAGCTATTGCAAGACGCTGTACGAATCTGAGATCTATCTCCATCAGGAGCTGCCCTCGCATTGGAGATCAAGGAGTTGCTTTCCTCTTGGCTCAAGCTGGTGCTTACTTGACAAAAGTGAAACTCCAGATGCTGAACATAACAGGCATGTCTCTTGCTGTTCTTGGCCATTACGGAGCAGCGGTTACTGATCTTGTGCTTCATGGGCTTCAAGGTGTGAATGAGAAAGGCTTCTGGGTCATGGGAAATGCTAAAGGGATGAAGAAACTGAAGTCTCTCTCGGTAACGTCGTGTAGAGGGATGACGGATGTTGGGCTTGAAGCTGTTGGAAGTGGTTGTCCTGATCTGAAACATGTCTCTCTGAACAAATGCTTGCTTGTTTCCGGCAAAGGACTTGTCTCTTTGGCGAAATCTGCGCTGTTGCTGGAGAGTTTGAAGCTTGAGGAATGCCACAGGATCAACCACTTCGGTTTCTTGGGGTTTCTCATGAACTGCGGCTCGAAGTTGAAGGCTTTCTCTTTGGTTAACTGTCTAGGCATCCAAGACTTCAACTCAGAATCACATCTGAGTTCAACCAGCTGTAGCTCCAGCTCCATACGGTCTTTATCAGTCCGTTGCTGCCCTGGGTTTGGGGATGCAAGTCTCTCTTTCTTGGGGAAGTTCTGCCATCAGCTTCAGGACGTTGAGCTTTGTGGATTGAATGGAGTGACGGATGCTGGTGTCCTCTCTTTGCTTCAGAGCAACAGCGTTGGTCTAGTGAAGGTGAATCTGAACGGATGTGTCAATGTCACAGACAACACAGTCTCTGCAGTATCCGTCGGCCACGGACGCACGTTGGAGTCTCTTAACCTTGATGGATGCAAGAACATCACTGATGCAAGCCTTGTCACAGTAGCCAAGAACTGCTACTCGGTAAATGACATCGACGTCTCAAACACTTTGGTATCTGATCATGGGATCAAGGCTTTGGCATCTTCTCCCATCCACCTGAATCTTCAGGTTCTTTCTCTTGGTGGCTGCTCAGGGATCACAGACGAAAGCAAGACGTGTATACTGAAACTCGGTCGCACGCTTTTGGGTTTGAACATCCAAAGGTGTGGTAGAATCAGCAGCAGCACTGTGGATACCCTTCTGGAACAGCTATGGAGGTGTGATATACTTTACTAGATTACCTTTCTGCAAGTAGTTTTCTAGGTTCTGGTCGCTAAAACCCATAGATTTCACCTAGAACTTAGTTTCTTTTCCCAGGACGCAGCAGCTGTTTTTTTTTGCAAATTTTTTGGCAGGTTCCTGAGCCTGTTTCCACAGCTGTTGTGTTCCTGAGAATCATGTTGCTGAGTTCTGGTAGTCTAGTTAGGGTTAAAGTCTTGTAGTTGTTGTCTCTCTATGTTCTTGTGGAAGTCCTTGTTCTCTGGTTTAGGTTTGTGGTAGTAGTGCCTTTTATCTTCCCCATGTAGAGCTTTTTGGCAATGGCGGTGTATCTTCTTAGTCGCCATTACATCTCTTCGGAGTTGTTTTTTTGTGTTCTGCCAAAAGCTCTGTTTTTGCCACGTTTGTTTTTGTTTTAAGGCACTGTCTGTACTACTGATCATTGTATAAGCTTCCACTGAACATACTGTGTCCTTTGTAATAGAAAATGTTCGTTGGATCATTTTGTTGTGGTTACAAAATTGAATGTGTACTGCGACCAAAAAAATCTTGCAAATAGAAAAGGAGTCTCTCCCCTATCTTAACCTCTTACATTGATCATGAAAATGAGATGGAAACCTCATCACCGTCCTGCAGACGATAACTTTCGATGCACTCAGCATTAGTGGTGACTAACTTTTGACCACCAAAACACAAGCAGAAATGCCCCGCACACGTGTGACCTTCACCGTTAAACACGCATGTTTTGAAATTTTGCATTAACGTTAAATGGGAGAGAAAAGTATGTATAATGAAAGTTAAATAAAGTATCATGAGATATTGAGGACGTGGCAGAGGGTTCTATGGCAAACCTGAGATCTCCAACGGTTGCTGAGCTCTTTACGGAAACATCTTCACATAGTGAATAAATTTAAAATCGAAGCTAACGAAAGGAGTAGTAATAAAGTAATGGGAGAACCCACTAGAGTCTTCCACGGATCATGTGTGGCTCTCTCACGTTCGTGGTCAAGGCTCTTCTTTTTTTCTAAAGTAATGACCGAAACGAAAATTAAAGATAGTATGATGATGGTGCATTTTTACTGAAGAGCCATCTAGTTTGAGAACGGAGAGTCTAATAGGCTCGGTGGAAAGTTTATCGTAAGAAAAAGTTTAGCTTGTAATATATAGTCTCCACTGCAAAAGCTATGGCATCTCCTGAATAAGTGAGCTTTTGGACTGATAGCAAAACCCTGGTTCGAACATATCTTTTTTAAATGATTAAAGAAAAAAAGGATAACCAGATATAAGCTACTTCGTTATTTCTTTTATTTTTTTTTGTCAATAAGCTATTGATTATGCTTGATCTATTATCTGATTACGATCTTAATTTGATCTAGGTCTCCATTCGAGGTGTTCGCTATACGTATGAGCTTAAAACGTAAAGAACAACAAGATTATTTATCCAGACTTCATTGCCTACTGTCTGGGGAGAGATCGACTCTCAAGCTTTCACTATAGCGTTTGATCGCTACAAAGTTTCGGTATGATCACATACACTCCGAAATAAACCACCGGTAATCAGATTCCCTATAGAAGCAGCTGTGGACTCTTCGACACCGGTTCCGTTGCTCTTCTTTCACGAGATAAGACTCTCTCTCTACGATCTCTTTCTCACTCGTCTGCTCTGTTTTGCAGGTTATGAGCTCGCGAGGAAGAAGATGCTGATTCAGCAGTCGTTATACGGTCTAAGAGCATCATTATCCATGGTTTCGGATGGAATTCTTAGGAGAATATAATAAACTGTTTCTTAATTTTTAACTAAAAAGTTAAGATACTGTTTCGAGGATAATGATGCGCCTCTGACTGGGAAAGTCACATTGAGCTGGCGTTTGGGTTTCAGGAGATTAGGGCCCGTAGAAAAAAATGCAAACCTGAAGATTGGGCTTGTTCGATGCTGAAGTCCATTCAACAGTTAAACTCCGGTCATTTATAAACTAGAAAAATCCTTATATCGTTGATACACACCCTTAAAGTGGAGTTAGTGAAGAAAGAGATGAGACCGATCCACCTCGAGGGCAAGAATGAAGACAGTGCCAAAGATAGCATTGCTGCGCATGAACGACCACAGACCCAACGTTTCTCGCTATCGGTGAGATTCTAATGTTGCAGATGGAACGCCTTTCACACAACTTTGTCCTAACCAAATGATTGATAGTTAGTAATATAGTATGGTATAAAGGTTCTAATTATTTTATATTGTTGCTCTATTTGTTAGAAAGTTACAATAATTCACCAGACGTTTAGTAATAACACCAAATAAATGCCATTCATTATATCCAGAAGACGATAAGGTACTACTACACTTATGTGGTATGACCGTATGAATTAAAAAAAGATCAAACAATGTGTTTTTAGTATAACCTATAATCGTTTGCCACTAGGGCCTCATGTTAAGCCTACGTATAGCCAAATGGAGTGAAGTATCATGTGAAACGCATCGAACCTCTTAGGTGGATTGTTGAGCTCGAATAGTCTCCTCACGTACCGCTAACTACGTTTAATGTGAATAGTCGAAAACTGAACTGAGAATTTGGGAATGTTCGTCTGCCACCAGGGGTAGGTCATCATATATACATGCGGAAGAGTTCTAACTTCCAAGGATAAAACCTAAACGTAATTTGTCCGAGAATAAAAATCGTAACGTTTAAAGGATTTGACATTTGGTTGTGAAAATGGCCAAACCAAAACAAACACAAAACCTTATCCCTCTGTGGCCTCATCAGACATCACATGTGGCTGTCATAAAACTGATGTGGCTTGTGGGTCATGACTCCTTTCACATCCCAACGCCTATTTTCCCTGTCACTAAAACCTACTATATTTGTTTTTTTTGCTTCGCTTTTTTTTTTTGATAAATTAAAATGTAAAGTACTCGACGCCTGACGTTATATTCAACACATTATCCGATCATCTAATAATTCGGTTGCTTTTATCCTTTATTTTACTAAAACCAAATTTGAATTCGGATAATAGCATGATAGAAATCTGATAGCAACGCCCCGGCAACATCAACGTAAATAATAGAATTTTGGGTAATGTTGATTTTTTTGTATACCTTCATGTCAGCTTCTATTAATATGTTGCAGTACCAGATTTACCATGTATGCTTATTAATATGTTTGTTTATCCATTTTACCACACAAAAATGATAAATATAACTAAAAAATCTGATCCATATTTCTCATCCCATCATCTTGGTTGGACAAGCAAGCCATCAATTAAAATATGCCATATCAAAGTCTTAGTTAGGCCGCTAGGTGCTGAAATAATTGAAAATATCACAAAAAATAAATATACCATACCAATGCAAGTTTATGTCACATTTTACATTAAAATCATTATTAATTCGTATGTTTTGTTAGCAACTTAAAGCCAATGATCAGCTAAACTAGTAGACGAATAGTGGTTGCTTAGTTTGTGCTGAGCTGTTATCTCGTGGATGAGAAACTGATAGCACCGATTCCACATCATGTCCTATTTTTCTTATCAGAAAATTCTATTTTTAATTAAGAAAGAAAACATTTTGAAAGAGAATCAGCCAAAATGCATTGGCAATTTTAAAAGACGTCTTAGAGTTTTGTATTTTCTCTCTAAACATTAAAATTTTGGAGATAAGATTTTAGCAAAGTCACAGGCTCACAGCTCAAGCAAAGGGGAGGAGACCCACAAGTGACGTATAGTGGGAAGAAAACAATGGCACATCTAAATTATATTGGCATATAGGTACATATTTATATATGGTCCAGGCTACATGATCACCCTATCACTGTTGCTTTTGTTAGGAGGTGGGTTGGATCTTATCTTTTGCAAACAACTCTCAATGTTGACAATGCTATCGTTCAGTGTTTTTAAAATCAGACCAGCTAAAACTCGGAAATATTTTGGGTCATGGATCATTGTGGTTCGACCAGATTCGATCGGATTCGAACCGGGTTTGATTGGATTTAACTAAATTTAATAATATTTTGAGTTTGTATATTCTTATAAAATAGATCATATCAAATAAAATATTTCAATAAACATAATGCTTAAAAAAAATTAAAAAAGTAATAAATTGAAAATGTAATAAAAGTAATAAAACAATTTAAAAGTTCAAATCCAAAATTAAAAGGAAAAAACGCATTTAAACATTATTCTCTAGGCCTTTATCACTCTAAATCTTCATCACCTTAAAAAAAATTATACGAACTTCATAAATCTAAGTTTTCAATTCTTAAAATCTTCGATACAAAAACAATACCTTGAGAAATAGGTAATACCTTGTGAGTTGCTGTTTTGCAGAGACGTCAAAGACTCAAGAGAAAAAAAAGAGACGACTTTACGTTATAAATCTGAAATTCTATTTTATTTTTAAAAAAGAAATTTTAATTGTTTTATTAATAAGTTTTTGGTTTATTTAAGAATCAGGGTTTGATTGGTTCGTTGGGTCACCAGTTCCCGAATTTTTAACAGTTCAATATAGGTTTTTAACCGGTTCAACTTTAGTTGGGTTTGACATTAATCTAACCCGGATTTGTGTCCGATTTGCGGTTGAACCTGGTCGGAGTCCAGTTCGCGGTTGAACCTGATCCGACCGCCGGTCCGGTGTTTAAAAACACTGCTATCTTTACATCAGTGTAACTATAATCCCATTAGATAATAAAATAACTGCCAGTTTTATCTTAAACATAGTGCGATCTAATCAACAAATCAAAGCTAAGCAATATTTATTAACCTAACCAGGAGGAGATCTATGAATGATGCATAAAGATACTCTCAACTTGACTACATCCAAGATAAGGAAGACGTGTCTCTGCGCCAATACCCTGATTCTGACAAACCTTACCTCTTTCATTAGTTGATTCCCCGACGTAATATTATTATTTTGCTCGATTTGTTTCTTACACTTTCTCCACTTTTAATTTCATGTTGATGTGCTCCACTCATCAGCCAGCTGTCCTTTTCTCAAATACTCCCCAATAAACTTTCACTTTCCATAATTACCCTCAATCGCTTCAGGAATTTTTATTAATTACCATCCTCGTCTCCCTTTTTGAGCTGTTTAGTTGATTAACTGATTGTCCTTTGATTCTTTGAATATTTTTATGTATTTTCTAGCCATTACTGAGGAATCTCCTTACCAAATGTTAGATCTCTGGATTCAAAAACTCGTCCCAAAATTCGATATTTGATTTGTCCTCATTACTTTTGGCTCCAAATCTCTATTCAACTTCTCCTCCTTTAATTTGTCATTACTTTGGCTCCAAATCTCTTTTCAACTTCTTCTTCTTTACCATAAAGTCAAACGTTCATATTCTCTCTTACAGTCCGATTTCATTTTCTCAAAGTCCACACACAAACCACAGTTGAATGTAACGGTTTCCCTAATGCTGTTCTCCCACGTCGTGCGAAACCTGCAAAAAAAAAAAAGACAACAAAAATAAAACAGAACGGAAATAATCAAACATATAAAGAAAACGAAAAATGATACATACCTCACACGACGACGACGAACAATACATACCTGGGAATTACAACGGAACACGTTACGGACACACGACGACGGTTTAACGCAAACGGAACAAGTCAACGGAAACGGTAAACGTTGACGTAACAAACAACGGTGAAGGCGGTGATGCAACTCAACGGGATGTAGAATTTGGAAATCCAAAATATTAACCAGGTCCCTTTGTTCCTTTTTCCAGATTTGATTTAAACCATTGTTCTTAGATATTTTTCGAACTTATGGAAATATAGTGCGCTTCAATAGCAAATGAAGTACTAACTATGTACAATTCATCTTTCACCCAAGCAAAACAAAAAAAAAAACTTTCAAACGGTGCCGTTTCGTTCTCAGTTACACAACTCGTTCCGGTATGACTCAGTACAACTCAGCCGCGCAGATCCGAGCTCTCAGCTCGCTTCAGATCCAGACTTCTTCCCTAGATCTATCCCCTCCTTGATAACCACAGCTCTACCAGAAACGATATCTCCTGAGGCCGATTCAAAGACAGCAACAAAAACCTGATCAAAGATCATCCGCTTTCGACATAGACGATAACCTACTAGGCCTAGGCTGATACGCGGATCGCCTCTTCTGCTGATGCGAAGACGGCCTTATCAGCGTCGTCAACGCTCTTCTCACCCACTCACCTTCAACACCACCGATCCTCACCAGAGAATTCGTCATCGCCGATCGTCTCATATTCAGACTGTTCGTCGGATACGTAACCGCGCCCTGACCGTGCGGGTTCGCCACGTTCTTGTGTTGAGCGCACCGGAACGATCCGGGGTGTGTGGTCGGAGAGCACATGCATCTCCTCCTCGAATCGGGGATCTTGTTGCCGCTAGGCTTCGATACGGCGATGGATCGATTGTTGGGGGATATGGATCTGGCGTCGATGGAGTAACGGAACGATTGTTTCAACGGGGATGATGTGAAGAGGTTCACACGCGTGGGGGACGCGGATCTGTGGTGCGGCTGTTGATGTTGTTGTTGGTTGCTGAAGAAAGCTGAGGAACGGGAGGAGAAGGTGGAGGTTGTGGAGGAAGCGAAACCTGATGAAGATGGGGAGCGTAGCGCGTGACCGGTTGATCTGGTTCTAGAAGAAGTAACCGCCATTTTTTTTGAGAGATTCTAATTGAAAGAGAAGGTGTTTCTAGAAGAAGATGAAAGAGGATTTTGAGTCTTTTCTTTTCTTTTTTTTCTAAGTCCCCTGAGGGTAGTTGGTTCGGCAAACCTAGCGAGTCTCAGACGGGGAATTTATAGTCGAGGATGGATGAATGGCGTTTTTGTGATTATTGTGAGAGTTCGTGACCTTTTGCGTAATTTGTGAAATTTAGTTAATTGACTTGACCATGGTTAAGCAGATGCTTTGTTTATCAACTTGTTGGATTCTAATCCAACGGCTGCAGAGAGGATGATTCAGCTGAGTGCTTTTGTGGGCACTTTACAATGGGCGCCACGCAATTCATTAATTCATTGATGTGATAGCTGATAAATCTACAGGCCAAAAAAAATATCTGTAGATTTCTTATAGTAAATAAAATGTAGATGCTTTTTTTTGAAAATAGCGTATTCAAAAATATAAATCTTATAAAAAATTAATAACAATTAAGTGATATTTGGGCCAAGTAAGATATTTATTAAATATTTATCAAATAAATAAGTTTTTATTATTATTTAATTTTAAATAATGATAATTGTATTGAATTGTTTGATTAAAATTGTTAAAAATATTTATTTTTATATAGTATATAATTTAATTTAAATGATACTAATTTATATATATTTAGTCTAAATATCTATTAAATAAGATTTTTTACTTATATAATTTTATCATTATTTGTAACTTGTTATTATAAAAAATTCATCCAAAAATGTTTAAAGGTGATTTAAACAGTTTTAGTAATGTATAGTTTGTTAAAAAATATTGAAAATATAATTTTTATTATATAGTCAATATAATTTTTTGATTTTTAATCAATATAAGATAAAATAAAAACGATAGAGAATACATAAATTGTTATCAGATATTTATTAAGTAATTAATTGTCATATATATTAATCACATTAGATAATTATGCAGGATTTATTTAGAAAACAAAAATATTTTTTGTATATTACTAGTTAATTTATGGTTAGTTTAATAAAAATATAACATATGTTTAAATTAACTAATATATTTCTCTAAAAATTCTAAAAGTTATATTTGATTCTCAATTAATATGTAAAGGACTATGCATTTCTTGTCAGTCCAACAAACAAAAAAAAAGTCGTATCTATAAGTTGACTGTTAATGACCATGATGAACCCCGTCTTAAAAATATTCAAACCAAGTACGAACGTAGGCCATTGTCAATAAGAACCGGCTTCCATAATTACAAACGTAATTCAAACTTATGAATTGGTCTTTGAAATAGTGCCGTGGACCGTGAATTGCTTTTTTGGTTGATAGACCAAACCATCTACGCGCTTATAAAACCCCCTTGATTCAAAAGAATACCAGAATATGATATAATATGTAGCACTTCGCTGTTATATATATACAATATCATATGAAAAATATCTTATACTGTATGTTGTAAAATACCTCCTTCGTTTTGGATATATTTAAAACTAAACTCATGGCTAGTAATTTGTCATAATTTTCTTAATAGTAATATGTTTACATGATAGTATTAGAATAGTCTAGGAGTTCATGGGAGTGTGAGAGTAGAATGAGCACATGATGGTGATGAATGATAATGTTCCCAGCTGTGAGGGAGCGTGACTCTAACACCATTATGTGTCAGCCTGTCAGATTTTGGGTCATAATCTTCAAAATCTATGGGAACAGATACAAAATACACTCACACTCATCTTGTAGCCCTTTTAACCGCCAAACTTTTTATTTTGCTTTTCTTAGTTTAGAAAGATTCAGTGTGTTAGCTGTCTAAAAAGTATCACTGATTCACTGCTAATTGGAAAGTGAGCAGATCTATAAATTGATAATTTGCTGTTAAGACTTATTTATGTAGGAAACATCTATAGTTCGGTAAAATAAGATGGGTAGTTGGCTGTTGTTGCCTGCAACCTATTGCTGTACTATAAAAAAACGTAATGATAAATAAACTTATTTGTGCAGGTTAGAACTACCTACATTTGGAAACAGAGGGAGTACCTATTTGAAGACTAATCAAGAATAAAACCATTTGAATACGATAAAACATATAACAAATCCAATGTATAACTAGAGGTGCATAATTATTTTCCCACCAATATAAAATTTTAAATTAGATGGATTAAGAAAGAGGAACTTCTTACGAATAGGTTGAGCTTCTTAATTTGCAACTTGCTGGTCTTAAGTCAGTCCTCTAGGCCACGGAGTCAAGTCGTGCGCTTTTAGAATTCAGACTTTTCGTTATATGATTATTCTATGTAAGATTGGTCTTCGAGTAATTAATTTTGGCATTGACTCAGATTGGCAATGGAAGAAAAAAGCAGCTCAAGAAATATCTTTTTTTTTTTGTTATTGACAAATATCTTTGATAAAAAAAATGACAAATATCTTTTAGTACAGTAAAAGGCGAATGTAATAGGCCAATCGGAGAAAAAGCATAACAATAAATATCTTTCTTTATGAATGTTTTATTTTAATTTATAATTGGTGACATGTGTTTAAACAGTTGACTAATTACAATTTCTCAAAAAATTGTTTGTTTATACTTCATAAGCTGTTTTTTACATATGGTTGCCAATGGTTTCGTTTGAACTTAACCCATTGTTTCAATTCTTCATTTTATATGATTGGTAGTTTAATAAGCCATTTGCGGCTAACCGCTGCAACCCATTATCATCGTTTATTACAAGTAATGGTGACGGTTAATTCCGAGGAATCTACAAAATGTAATTAATACTGATAGTAGTCATAAATATCTTTTTTTTTTTGGCATCAGTCATAAATATCTTTTTAGTACAGCAAAAGGCGAATGTAATAAGCCATCGGAGAGAAAAATCATAACAATAAATATCTTCACTGGGAAGGTTTTATTTTAATTTATAATTGGTGACATGTGTTTAAACAGTTGACTAATTACAGTTTCTCAAAAAATTGTTTGTTTATAAGCTGTTTTTTACATATGGTTGCCAACGGTTTCGTTTGAACTTAACCCATTATTGTTTTTTTTTTTTTTTTGCTTAAGAACTTAACCCATTATTGTTTCTTTTGTTTTTTATCAAAACCCATTGTTTCAATTCTTCATTCTATCTGATTGGTAGTTTAATAAGCCCATTTGCGCTGCTACCCATTATCATCGTTTATTACAAGTAATGGTGACGGTTAATTCCGAGGAATCTACAAAATGTAATTAATAATGATAAGATCATAATCACAAAGCACAACACAACGTTGTGTCATGTTGGCAAGTGCTTGAGGGACAAGCAAATCTTTTAAGCACTGGCCTGACTACGACACGTATGAAATCCAAGAAAACACAGTCGGCACCCACTTCTCGATAGCCTCACGACAAGTAAAATAAAATAAATACTTGTTCTTTTATTTTATTTTATTTTATTTTGTTCTTTTTTTATTGTTTAGCGGATGATCGATTAATTATTTAATTCAGACAACGGAGTCTAGTTCTAAGTTCTAACATGGGTCATGTGATTATCATCGTTTATTACAAGTTAACAAAATTCTCTGCTGATTCGGAAGTGTTTGTACACCACATGATCACGCATCTATTTTGTTTAAGATGAAGATGGAAATGTGTATTAGATTCATACAAACCATATTATTGTCTCTGAATTTAGTTAAATAAACTGCTTAAAATAATAATACGAATAGTTAATTGGAAAGTACATTTGATAACGTGTGAAAGGCAATTAGGTGTGCCTGATGATTGATTAGTGAAAGTGTAAAACCCAGAGCCACCACTCTCGGGAGTCTAATCATTTTCGGTTAACCACCAATTATAGTATCAATACTATCCCAATTTATAATTCGTGAACTAATTACACATTGTTCTAAGTAGTTTTGAGTTTGAAAAGGTAAGAGAATAGAAGGATTACTCACCTGAACATAACCGATGTTGTGGCCTCTCCTTGTTCCTTTTTTTCTCCTCATATTCCTGTGAAAACTAAAAAAAGATAAAGCCAAATCATAAGCTGGGGGTACTGTGGGACAAGAAAAGTAGGAAAAACCTTAACTGTACCAGAGAATCTTCATTCTTCAAGCCGTCTCTTTTTATGTTTTCTTGCTTTGTCCATAGCACCATCAGCCTCTACATAACATCAACCTATGTATTAGTTTTCATAGAGATTTCACTATTTGATTAAGAGGCTCAACAGCCACCACATACAGAGCATAAGCTTTGACTTTGAGATGTTGTTACTAGGAAAAGTTAGAGGATGACTTACTAGACATATCAAATTTCATTGAATTGCTTCAAATTAGTCTTCAAAAAGTTTCATAGCTCTTGGTGGCAATGTGACATTAGGGCTTCACTATCTAAATATAACCATGTTGGAGACTAAATTACTAACGATTTCATTCAACAACATCTCGTCATCAACTTAAAGGTTGATCTCCACTCTCTTGTATAACCTCTCAGACCAATATTCACAAATCCGTTCCTAGTGCAGTATTAGAAATTCAGCAACCACAATTAGTATATAGACAGTTCAAGAAATCCTTGGGTCTACTTTAGTAAAACTTTGTTTCAAAAGAATGAAATGAGGATTTAGATAGACTCATTAAAGTCCCAACATGTTCTACAAAAAAATGCACATAGTAATGACTAATAAATCCCCAAACACCAACCTAAACACCAACCTATGACAGTTTGTTTGCAACACAAATAAAATAAAAATTACTAAATTAATAGTTCAATTGTATTATGATAGGCAAACACACTTAGATAATGATAAATCTTATAGAACAAATGGTATTCAAGTTTCCAAGTGCTTGATGCTTTCACCCTTATCCATAACCTTGAGCAGTGGGTGCGGGATGCTGGACTAGAGCGGCAGGTCAAGGGTTCAGGACGAATGCCATTTCCCCTTCTCATCTTAATGCATATGCCACATAAACCGAAAAAAAATTCTTAAAAAATTTCATTGCTTTTATTATCAGTATACATTGAAGACAAATATGATATTTTAAACGATATAATCTAAAAACGAGAAAAAAGCCAAAATGAAACGCTAAAACAATAAAAAGTGGCAAAATGTAGCGCTAAAATGAAAAAAACACCAAATAAATCAAAAAGTAAAGCAAAGCACCTAAACAAGGAAAAGCATTGAATAACTCAAAACCTAAAGTCTATATTATCACTAATATTGTTGTAGAAGTCTTGTATGTTAATTTTATAAGTTTTTTTGTCACTATGTCAATTTTTGTGTACAAACATTGTTCTTGACATAGTGATAGAAAGCATTAAAGATGTGATCTAACATATTAACTATAAAGAAAAAAAAAGAGCCGAAACAAGTAAAAGTTTTTTTCGTTTCTCTTTGGCTTATTGCATTAGTGTAAAATTTAAAGTTCTGCCGCGTTAAACCTTGTAAATTATCAGGACTTTAAATTCTACAAGCATCCATAGGAGATTAACGTATCTCTAATAATGTTTTAAATTTATTTTTTGTATACCAATATAAAACATTAAGCTAGCAAGACAAAGGGTGTATGAATTAAAGAAAGAAGACAATCCAAGGGTGTAAATAGTTTAGTTATCTTCTCGTGGGCCATACAACTTCGTTCGAACTAAACCAAAATCTAAGCCCATACTTTACTAACCCAAGTATAATCTTTTCTGCATCGCTGGACCAGATTGACTCATTTGCAGTTCCAAAACCCCTCTTTGGTGTAAACATGATGTTTGCAGTTTTGGTAAGAGAAAGATAGTAATATTATATCAGAAATGGAATACGTTGATCATTATAATTTGATATACGTTGTCTAACTATTTGTGATCTAACGAATATCAAAGATGACGATGTATCTGTTGAATATTCTCGAAAGAAAAAAATATGTGCAGAGACAATCCATAAGGAACATAATTCATTAGTTTGTCTGAGCTAAGGAACAGAATTCATTAGTTTTCGAGGCCCTTAAACATGTGCAAGCAGCTAAAACATGTCCATTTTATTTATTTGTTTATATAAATTAATGTTATTTTGCGATCAATTATAAACGCAATTGCATATAGACAGACAATAGCAAACCGTGGTTAGGCTAATAGCTGCTTAGAAGTGGAGTTTGTTGGCCAAACAATAGATTTAGCAGCTGCTTATAGGGGTTAGGCTAATAGCTTCGTAAATGAACAAGAACAGTGGAAGACTGGTTACACAAGAACAGTGGAAGACTGGTTACTCTCTCTCCGATTGACACAAAATATGTTCTAACCACTAGAGGCTGTCCTCGACTTGAAGACAGTCAAATTGCGTTACAGCGATGGTGACAATCTTTTCACAGTCGATTGTAATGACGACGAATAAGGCAAAACGCTTATAGAAAATAGACAAGTTGCTAATGTCTAAATGCATGTTCAGCCAGAGGATGTTGGAACATGTTCTCTTGTGACACAAACTCAACAGCTTCCTGATTCTCTTGAACTACATACCATACCCACACAGTAACAACTGCTGAAAGCATAGCATACATTGGAATTTTTTATGATGGTATACAAAGAAAAAAAGAACAGCTTTGGAAACAAAGTGAGGAGCTTTTTCTAGAGTTGTCTCCCAGCAGCATCAGCGACGAGGGGGATATAAGGCGTCTTCCCGACCAAACAGCTCACAACTCCATAGACAAAACACATGAAGCTAAACACAAACACACCCGTGTGTCCCCACATCATCGCCTTCATCCCAAACCCACTTCCATGACCCGGATCCAGTATCCTCGTCAGCAACACGGGAACCGCCAGCAGCACATCAAGCGTCACCGCCTGCATCGCGTTGAACCTAACATACCTGCTGAAGCTCGTGTTCCTCACCACACCCAAGTAGAGTCCAAAGAAGGCCACGAAGCTCGCGTACGGCACGGACCTGTAGAGGTTCAGGATCGGGAAGATGGGCTCCACGAGAAGTCCCAGCCTCGGGTACTGCGCGAAGAGGAAGCGTCCGTACTGGAGCGAGTTGAAGAAGGGTAAGGCGTAGGATGCGATTGAGATCACGCGCTCGGTTGCTGGTGTTGGGGTGTAGGATGCGCGTGTGGTGAAGGTGGAAGCGCGTCGGGGTGAGGGGCGGAGAGAGATGGTGGAGGTAGGGAAGGAGAGGAGTGGTGTTGGTCTAGGAGTAGGAGCCGCCAAGGGTTTTAGGGTTTGGTGGAGAGATAAGCACAGAGACGCCATTTTCAGAAAAATCTTTTCTTTGTTTTCTTTGGGAGTGCGAAATCAATTAAGAGAGGAAGCATTTAACTGAATCGAACCGACCAAATTGAATTCAAACCGGAGTACAATTGAACGTAAAACCGAAATTCGGAAATGGTCTGCTAAACCGATCTTAGAACACTATTCTTCTATTTCTTAAAAAGGGTCATTTTAGCATATTTTTTTTTGTTGTTACACAAAAAATATTATTTTAAAATTCTAATATAGTTTATACTTATTTTCATCTTAATATATATATTTTTAACACTATTTTCATCTTAATATTAATTACACAATACATTGATTCTATTATTTATCTTAAATACTATTGATTAAATAAATATAAATTTAAATAAATTTTACATTTTGTTTAAGATTTATTTTATATACAAAATAATTACTATTGATTAAATAAATATAATACAAAATAATTTCTAATTTAATTATTTTATGGACATATCAAAAGAAAGTAAATGAATATTTTAGATATTTTTTATAGTTTTGAAAATATGTTTCAAACATTAATTTTATTTTTATTTTTATTTTTATCTTTTTGTATTTTATTAATTTTCAGATTTTAGATTTTTCTAAGTATCCGTTTGGATTCAAAATACCGTCTTGTAAAATTCTTGTTCAACTAATGTAACTCGACTTGGATACAAATTAAGGTTTATTGGTTCAAGTTTGGTTCAGATCTCGGTTTAGTTACAAACGTTGATTCCTAATTAATACCATTAGGAACAGTTTAATTCTCTTCATCACCAACTATAACTAGAGAAGCAGAAGACGACGACTTTGAAGACACTCCTTCTCCATTCTCCCAAACTATCTCAATGGGTTGCGGTGGAACTTTGTTCTACCCACTTCTCATTACCCTCTCCGTTGCTCTAATCACATACAACATCATCATCTCCTCCAACGCTCCTCTCAAACAAGGCTTCCCCTCTTCTTTCTCCTCCTCCGACGCAGTCATCGAATTGCCACGCGGCGGATCCAGAATCCGCGGAAACGAGAGGAAACAGAGACTCTTCCACACAGCCGTGACAGCCTCCGACTCAGTCTACAACACGTGGCAATGCAGAGTCATGTACTACTGGTTCAAAAAGGCTAAAGCTTCCGCTGGACCCGGATCCGAAATGGGTGGGTTTACCCGGATCTTGCATAACGGTAAACCCGATAAGTATATGGACGAGATTCCTACTTTTGTTGCTCAGCCTTTACCTTCTGGGATGGATCAGGTAATCCAAAAATTTTGATTTTTTTTTTCTTAAATTCGGACATTGATTTGAGGTTTTTTTTTTTAATCTGAACAGGGTTATGTTGTACTAAATAGACCATGGGCATTTGTACAATGGCTTCAACAAACTGACATCAAAGAAGAGTAAGATTGCTTTTGCTTTTGCTTTTGCTTTCACATTTGTTTTGGTAATAAAGTAATGATTTTTAACGTAATGCAGTTATGTTCTGATGTCTGAGCCTGATCACATCATTGTGAAGCCTATACCGAACCTAGCTAAAGATGGGTTTGGAGCTGCGTTTCCTTTCTTTTACATCGAACCGAAGAAGTATGAGAAGGTGTTGAGGAAGTATTATCCTGAAGAGAGAGGACCTGTCACCAACATTGATCCTATAGGAAACTCTCCTGTCATTGTCGGAAAGGTCTGTTTACTTTGTTGTCCTGAAGAGTGTGGGATCAGGTTTTCAGAAGGAGAGTCTCTTTAAAGATGTAGATGTTATGGTTTTGTAGGAAGCTTTGAAAAAGATTGCTCCTACTTGGATGAATGTTTCTTTGGCTATGAAGAAGGATCCTGAAGCAGACAAGGCTTTTGGATGGGTTCTTGAAATGTACAAACCTTCCGATAGAAAAACTATCTTTTGTTTGTTTAGAGTGTCGTTTTATTTGACTGCAACTTTTGTTGAAGTATAGGTATGCTTATGCGGTTTCATCTGCGTTGCATGGTGTTAGCAATATTCTACACAAAGACTTCATGATTCAGGTGAAATAGTTATGGCCTGGACCTGGTAGATTCTATACATTGTTGCTTGTTACATAGATAAGATGTTTTTATGTATAACTAAAGAGGTGATGGACTTTGGTTTTGTTGTGATAATAAAATCAGCCTCCATGGGATAAAGAGGTTGGTGACAAGTACATCATACACTACACTTATGGATGTGACTTTGATATGAAGGTAATATTTTCGAATTTTGAATGTAGTAATGGTTGGCATGATTATAGCAATCAAGGTGGATTGTAACTGATTAGAGAATGATTGGTGTGATTTTAGGGTCACTTAACCTATGGGAAGGTTGGGGAATGGAGATTTGACAAAAGATCGTATATTAAGTCACCGCCACCAAAGAACCTTACAATGCCACCACCTGGTGTTCCACAGAGTGTGGTATGTTTGCATATCCTGCCTTAGTTATTCGGAAACAATCATTATATATAATTATGCTGAAACATCTCTACATATGATTTGAACACAGTTCCGAAGTTACTGATGTATTTATTCTTGGCAGGTAACATTAGTGAAGATGGTGAACGAAGCCACTGCAAACCTTCCGGACTGGGGATCATAAGGAGAGATAGAAACAGTTTATTTATGTCCTAATCTATCTGTATACGTTGTCGGTTTCGTTTGTAAATAATATAGCTTTTCAAACAAACCCCGATCTTATTAGAAGGAACTGAACTTACTCAATGTATCTTTCATCACAAGTAAAAGACCAAACCAAGCCACTATCCAAACCTCAACCTCTTACCTTATCGAGACATCATTGCTTGTTAAGACTTAAGAGTACCGATCCTAGCCAGTGGCTGTATGCCAGTCTCATACTCTCTCTATTTTTAAAAGATATGTTTTAGAATTTTCACATCTATTAAGAAATAAAATTTTAGTTAAGAAAGCAATATTTTTATAATTAACTATTTTCACAATTCTCAATCAATAAGATTTTAATAAACATAATTGTATTTTTTTAATTTACAAATTATTTATTAATTTATGCATTAAAATATAAAAATGTATCTTTTAAAATGATTTCTTATTTTTAAAACATGAATCTTTTTAGAACAAAATGAATATAAAATAACAAAATTTATTTACTTAGAGCAACCTTATTGGTTAGAGCTCAGTTCTTAAAATACATATTTTTATTTAATAAAATAAATTAACCACTTCATCTCATACTCTCTCTATTTTTAAAAGATATGTTTTAGAATTTTCACATCTATTAAGAAATAAAATTTTAGTTACCAAAGCAATATTTTTATAATTAACTATTTTCACAATTCTCAATCAATAAGATTTTAATAAACATAATTGTATTTTTTAAATTTACAAATTATTTATTAATTTATGCATTAAAATATAAAAATGTATCTTTTAAAATGATTTCTTATTTTTAAAACATGAATCTTTTTAGAACAAAATGAATATAAAATAACAAAATTTATGTACTTAGAGCAACCTTATTGATTAGAGCTCAGTTCTTAAAATACATATTTTTATTTAATAAAATAAATTAACCACTTAGATGAAGACAGACGAAGAAAAAAGTTCTAAAAGGCCAGCAAAGAAATCTCAGCACTCAACCGGTTCTCGATTCTCCCTCTCTCTCCTGCTTTATCTGTACTGTTTTATCGAGGGGTGGGCACGGATCGGATAATACCATATTTTTTGGTATTTGCGATTTGCTTCGAATCTCACGGATATCTGATTTTCCTATTTGCTTTGCTTCGGAGAAATACGGATATTCGATTTTTCGGATATTCGAAATTTTTTTAGATATTTACGAATATTTACGGATATTTACGGATATCTCATACACTATGTTTAATACAAATAAATCTAAAAAGTATACATGTTTTTGTTTTTAGAAAACATTTATACATAATACTAGACCAAAAGTGAAAATTAGTGGAACTATATGTTCCATATTTTTTTATAATGAAATAATTTTTTTGATAAAACACATAATTTTAGAAACTGTAGTTTTTAGAAATATTTATATTCTTTCCTTAATTTAATACATTATATATTTTTTACAAATAACACAAATATATGTTAAAATAAAAATTTGTACATATTTAATTGTAGATATACATTTATTTGTATAAAAATCAGAACGGATCGGATATTCGCCTTTAAAATTATTAGTATTTGTGATTTGCTTCGTTTCTAACGGATATTGAATTTTAATATTTGCTTTGCTTCGAAGACTTACGGATATTCGGATTTTTCGGATCGAATCGAAACTTATAACGGATCAAATCAAATTTAACGGATAAAATGCTCACCCCTAATTTTATCTTTTAGTCTTAAGATCCCCTATTATAAATAACCATTAGAGGTGCTTTTATATCTGATGAGGTTGATAATTTATTTAAACATAGAATGGACATAATGCAATCTTTGTTATGACGTCAGTATGTCATAAACATTATGATTAATGGAGGTGATTAGTGTATTTAAAGAGTCATTGTTATAGCTAAGACTGGACAACATGGACAGCTTTATCTTTAATGGTGACTTGGTTGGTTTATTCAACAAATCTCAACCCAACTTTTTGTCCTTTAACCCAACGGCTAATCATCACTTGTCATGCCAGGCTGCCAACCTTTGATCTTTTGTCTTTAGTCTTTACTTATCATCACTCTAGTTAGTTAATTACTTAATTATCATTACTATTAGTTGCTCTCGTCCCTCTCTATTTATCTTCCTAAAAAAAAACTTCAAACGTCACAAAAGAGAAAAATATATATATTGAAAGATAAGAAAAAAATGGAATTGCTACTTTCACTTTCCATACGCAATCTAGTGTATTTATAATGCGCCAATATTATCAATTTAATAATGATCCTTAAAGACAAAAGAAAAAACAAAAATAAAAGAAAGCAACCGTTTCGCTCCCGTCTTCGCAGCTGTCTTTAATGATTAGCCAGCTATATACCATAACCATTAATCCTCTCACATCACTGTCACGGTCCTCGAAGTAACGGTCCAATGAGAAACCCATCACTATATAGTCCAACGGTCGGCACGCCTTGTGGCTTATTCACACTCAGCTCTTCTTTAAACATTTTACTCCCAAAGACAACAACACTCTGTTTTCATGGCCACGGATCAAGAAAATCTACTCTCAGATGATTACCAAGAAACGGCGGCGCTTTGTGGGTGTGGGTATCTCTGTAACTTCTGGAGGAGAAGAAGAGGAGACGGTGGCTGGAGCGGTAACTTGCAGGAAGAAAAAGGAGAAAGTTGGTGGAGCAGGAAACTCAAGGGGCCAAAAGAGATTTCTGAGAAAATTGCGGGGCCAAAATGGAAAAACTTTATACGAAGTTTTAGCAATGGAAGGAAGAAGATGAGGAGGGATGTGGACTTCACGTACGATCTTAAAAACTACAGTCTTAATTTTGACGACGGCGGCGGCGGCGAAAATTCTTCACCGGAGAGATATGTAGCACCGGCTGTTATAAAAGTTTGATATTTTTATCTCTTCTTTTTCTATTATTTTTATTGATCGTGTTATAAATGTTAATACCAAACATAGAGAAAGTGGTTATAAAATAATATAGGCGTTACTTGTTGTTCAATCGCTACTCCAAGTCAGATTCTTTAAAACGTTGCTGGGGTAATGTATGTAGAGAACGTAACACTGATTCAGATAATGTGTTATGTAACATTCCTAGAGACAAAAGTAAAAATATATATAAGAAATGTATGTGTTCGTCTTGAACGGCTAGCTTCATGTATATCTTTGATACTTGGCATGTCTCTTGTGTCTACTATTTTCTCCTTGTAACCCTTTTCACACCAAACAAAGCTTTTCTACATTTGTTAGAAGATCATACATGTCATCCTTAATTTCCTATATTTAGACCGTATAGAGACTTTAAGAAAAGATAAGTACTGGGTCTTAGACTCTTATTGATCAAGTTCTTGACTGATTTTGCATATTACATGTTTTGAGTTCTTGTCTAACTCGTTCCATCAAGGATCTCTCGCTCTCAGTAGGAACCAGAGGACCAAAACCCAATACATCTAAGCCCTCCTCAAACATATTAAGGAACGAGTAGGGACAGTTTGTGTGGTTGTTTGCTTACTGAGCTACTACGCTGTTATTATTGTTTATCAGTTTATGTTTTCCACGGTATTTTACGTGTATAATTTGCTCCCTCAATAGCAAAGGTGGATAATCTATTTGTCATGTGTTGTCATATACCAAAACCATATTTTCAGTGAGATGATCAAAAATCATAGGGAAATGAGAAATGAGATAAATCGATTGAAGATGTTGGGCTGTGTGTAGCGATTACTGGGCTAGACCCATTTATATTGATTTCATTCTTGGCCCATTCCACCAATTCGCCAATCACATGAAAGTTATAGTCTCTCTAGTTGAGGCTTGTGGTTTTCATTTTCCAATAGTTAATGTTGTTTTTATATTCTTTTTCTCACAAGTCACAAGTTGTGGTTTTGGTCAGTCAGTAAGAGTATAAAACATGTTTGAATTCTTTTTATCCTGATAAACAGAGGTCTAAGTAGATACATTGTGTCAGGTTCAAAACCGGTCTTGAGCATAGCAAGTTGAAAATCGCATATCATCTTCAAATATTAGTAGTTAAAATGTACGTCATTCGAGTCCTAAGTTGATTAAGCTAAATATGTTAATTATTTAGTAATTATTTCAAACCTTAAACCTTACGAAACTTAGGCCTGACTTTGGTTGGGTTGTTTTGGTTCCGTCTGTCACAAGCTCGACTGGCATCATCACCTTTACATTGTAATTTTAGTTCGCTGACTGGTTGGTCCTATCCAAGATCAATCTGCAATGAATAAATTAATAGATATGTAATTATCTAAGAAACCATATTTTGGTTTAAGTGCAGACGTTGGTACCATGTTTTGATTTAAGTGCAAATGTTGGTGTTGTTGTACTCCTAGATTTGATTTCCTGTTTTACGATAAAAATTAGGAGTTTTTCTGCGTCAATATAAAAAAATTAAAAAAATATTTTATATTTTAACTTAATTAGTTAAAAATAAAACCATAAGGTAATTCTTTTTAGTTTTTATATTCAAGTTTAGTTTATTTTTTTTAAATTTAGTTTTATTTAAATTTTAATAAAAACAATTGACATTTCATAAAGATATTTTATTCATACTATAATTTATTTTAATTACTTTTATTTAAATATCTGTATTATTTAAATATATAAACTAATTCTAATAAATATATACATTAAATATAAATAACATATATAAGTTAATAAAATAAATAATTATAACTACACTTATTTTGATATATATATATATATATATATATATATATATATATATATGCAAAATATTATTCATAGATTGTTGTTAAAAAATTTATATTTGTACTTATTATTATTTATCAATGTGATATATATAACTATATTATTTTAATAGGTACATAAAATTTATTAGCTATTACCATATTTCTAAGATCTTACCAAAAATGAATATTTTCAAAGAAAAAACATTTTTGATATAAAATTTATTAGTCATTACTATATTAAGAAATTTTGCCAAAAATATAAATCTATACATAGGAAACAGTCACTACCAGATTTAAGAAACTTAACAAAAAGATAAATTTTTATATAAAAAATTATATATATCACAATTGTCATGACATATTATTTTAAAGACATGACATTTTTTTTTTGAAAATGATTGTGATGATTACACTTATACAAATCACTTCTCAAATAATATATATGGGATACTATTAGAAGAAAGGTTTTGGACATAAAGGAGGTTAAAGTCTTTTGACCAAAAAAAGAGATTAAAGTCCAGAGTCTGGAAAATTCAAAATATAATATAAAATATTATTCATAGATTGTTGTTAAAAAATTTATATTTGTACTTATTATTATTTATCAATGTGATATATATAACTATATTATTTTAATAGGTACATAAAATTTATTAGCTATTACCATATTTCTAAGATCTTACCAAAATGAATATTTTCAAAGAAAAAACATTTTTGATATAAAATTTATTAGTCATTACTATATTAAGAAATTTTGCCAAAAATATAAATCTATACATAGGAAACAGTCACTACCAGATTTAAGAAACTTAACAAAAAGATAAATTTTTATATAAAAATTATATATATCACAATTGTCATGACATATTATTTTAAAGACATGACATTTTTTTTGAAAATGATTGTGATGATTACACTTATACAAATCACTTCTCAAATAATATATATGGGATACTATTAGAAGAAAGGTTTTGGACATAAAGGAGGTTAAAGTCTTTTGACCAAAAAAAGAGATTAAAGTCCAGAGTCTGGAAAATTCAAAATATAATATAAAATATTATTTAAGAAAAATAAATAAAATAAAATAATATTCATTCATGATCAATTTGAATACATAATTTTTTTATATACATTTATATATGTGTGTGTTTGATATTAACGTACATGTGATGTTGCTGCGATGCTGCTACGGGGTGAGAGTGACAGGAGAAAATAAAATGGTAACATGGAAACTGAAAGAACAACACTATCTAACGATAAAGTCAAAAGTAATTTCTTCTTCCATATTCGACCAATTGGATATTCAACATGATTCCAAAGAAAGGTTCAAAAGAAAAAAACATTGTTCCAAAGCACACATCACATGGCCTACTAAATCCAAAAATTGTTAAAATTAATATCCACTTATTAAAATTACTATATATTTATATAAGAAAAAGGTTTCTGTGACTAGAATTTATAAGCAATTTGTATGGATGTCTGTAGGAAAAAAAATCTCGAAGGACGAGGAGATAAGGAGGGAACAAAGATCCCATGGAGTGCGGTAAATTGGAGGGACAAAAAGTCTATGTCCTTTTAGAGTCAAATGTAACATTCACTTGCTCTCACTTTGCTCCAAAACCGCGTCCAATCCAATTTTCTCCAACTTGACTTCTAACTCTCTTTTATCTCGTAGCAAAAAAATAATAAATAAATTCTCTTTTTCTTCTAATTCTTTTTCTTTTTTCATTTTGTTTTGTTTACAAAATGTAATACATAAATTTGGATCTGAGTAGAGACACAACATATAAACATGTTATGTAACTCTTTTTATTTCCAGTTTTAGGGTTTATTACATTTTAAGAAGAAAACTCGTCAATTAGAGCTACTTTTCTAACCATTCTCGCTGACCCCGACGGCGAATAATCATCATTTGAAGTCTCGCTTCGCTTCTGCTCGGTTGCTTCACCAAACTAGACAATCCCTCACATGCGAGATCAGCTTCGGAGGAACTTTCAAGGTCATAATGACTGCGATATATACCTCAAATCTCTATGCTGAGCGCACTGAGCTTTGGGTGGATCTTTTGAATATACAGCATTTGTTCTCTCTTGACTCTGCCCCTTGGATAGTTGGTGAAGATTTCAACCAGATATTCCACTTCTCGAGCATTCCAACCCATCTCACAACTACTTTGATCCCCCTATGACCATGTTTTGTGATACTCTCTCAGATCTTGGTATTTTTGACATGAGATACAATGATCCTCTCTTCACTTGGTCAAACAAAGCTCCCACTACCCCAATAGCCAAAAAGCTTGACCGCTGTTTAATTAACCAACCCTGGATCTCAATTTTCCCCCATAGCTTTGCCACCTTTTCTCCCCTGAAATCTCGAACCACTCCCCTTGCACTATAAACTTGGCCAAACATCACCTTTTCTACCAGACGGTTTACCATGCGTGGAATAAGGCTGGAGATATTGCAATGGATCTTGCTCATGTGAGTGTAAAACTGAAAAAATAAAGGGAGATCTTAAAAATCTTAATCGAGAGAATTTTTCTGATATTCAATCGAGAGTGAAGGAAGCTAACAGTTTATTTCAACTTGCGCAGTTCGTATTGACACGCCCACAGCAGCAAACATGTTAGAGGAAAACGATTACAAGAAAGATGGGAATTCTTAAGAACAATAGAGGAAAGCTATTTTCGGCAACGTTCAAAAATCAACTTGCTGAGAGAGGGAGATCATAACACTACCTTCTTCCATAGGCTAACTCAAGTGCGCAATGCCATGAATCTATCCGTTGCTTCACTCTTTCTTGAGGAGAAATGATCTCATACCCTGTCCTGATGAGCACTCTAGCGGTTGGACACTTCCAGCAACTACTGGCGTCCCCAGTTCAGTCTGCAACACCAACGACCCCCTCCTGGATCCAATCTCTTACTTCCATTCGTTGTTCTCCTGAACTAAGCAGAAAAATGATCTCTCCCCCTCAGGCACCAGAAATAGAAAAGATAATTTTTAAATTGAATCCCAACAAGTCACCGGGGCCGGATGGGCTTACCTCAGGCTTCTACAAAGCGGTGTGGTCGATTCTGGGGGCTGAAGTAATCTCTGGGATCCAATCATTCTTCTTCAACGGCTTCTTACCATACTCCTCCAACGCCACCATTCTAACACTGGTCCCAAAGCATAGTGGAGCTTCAAATATCCGACATGCACCAATAGCTTGTTGTAACACTGCATAAGGCCATCTCCAATCTTCTTGTCAAGCATCTTAAGCCCCTACTGCCATCACTGATCTTGCCGAATCAAACAGCTTTCGTCCAAGGAAGATTGCTTGTTGAGAACACAGTCTTGGCATCAGAAATAGTTCATGGTTATCACAAAGATAGAGGGCCAAAGCGTATTACTCTAAAGATTGATATTGCTAAGGCTTTCGATACCTTGAATTGGGAACTTCTTTTTCAACTGTCTCCAAGGACTGGGAATCCCGATCTTGTTCTTACGTTGGCTTCATGCGTGCGTCACGTCCCCGAGCTTCATGATTGGCTTCAATGGATCAGTTCATGGGTACTTCAGGAGCACAAGAGGGCTTAGACAGGGTGACCCCCTCTCCCCCTATCTCTTTGTCATCGCCATGAACTGCCTCAGCCTGATGCTAGACAAAGCTGCAAATGAAGGGAAATTTGGTTATTATCATCATTGTAAAGAAACTAAGCTGACTCATTTGTGCTTTGCAGATGATTTACTTACCTTCTGTGATGGTACACTAGACTCGGTCAAAAATATCATGGAGATCCTCAATGAATTTGCAGTAGCTTCTGGCCTAACAGACAGCATTCCGAAAACTTCCTTCTACTCTTGCAGCCTGCCCCAAGAATAAATTGATCATATAGTCACAGAGATTGGGTTTGTTCACGGCCAGCTACCTGTAAGATACCTAGGAGTTCCTCTAGTTACTAAGGAGCTATCTTTGGCTAACTGCGAGCCCCTAATCCAGCAAGTCAAGGGAAAAGTAAATAGCTGGAGCGCCAAATCAATATCTTTTGCGGGCAGGTTACTCCTAATAAACACTGTCCTAGCTGGTATTTCTAACTTATGGTGCTCCACTTTTACTATCCCTAATCAGTGTATAAAAATCATAAACTCTATGTGCGGGGCGTATCTCTGGAAAGGATCGGCTGAAGGGCACTACACAGCTAGAGTATCTTGGAAAACAGTCATTCTACCAAAGGAACAAGGAGGGCTGGGGACCAGGGACTTACACATTTAGAATAAAACATGCTCCATCAAGCTCGTTTGGCTTTTGTTCTTCCGGGCGGGTTCGATATGGGTGGCTCGGTTTCTCAAAAATATTTTTCGGAATTGCAGGAGCAACTTCTGGACATTGAAGGAGAAACAATCATTCTCCCACACTGTCAAGAAAATTTTAAGAATAAGGGATTTGGCTTACCACTGGATCAAAGTAGAGGTGGGGGATGGAAAAAGCACTCGGTTTTGGAAAGACAATTGGAGCCCATTTGGTATGCTCCAATCGTTCTTGCAACTTGATTCCGCAATACTTGGCACAAGACCAACCTCGACAATCTCTGATCTTTGCATCAATGGTATCTGGTCTCTGCCTTCACCGCGATCAGACGATCAACTAGCTCTTCATACCTATCTCACTATGGTCAGTCTCTCGTAACTCCAAGACACAACCATTTGGTCACCCCTGGAAAAGACAACAGACCGCTACTCAACAGGTATGATCTACAGCCTCATAAGGGATCAGAAACCTGTTGTTGCTTGGGCCCGTTCAGTTTGGACTTCCAGGGGCATTCCAAAGCACAACTTCTTCACTTGGCTAGTTACCCTCAATCGTTGCCCCACAAAGGATCGAATGATTAACTGGGGACTCCAAACTGATCCAACTTGTGTGTGGTGCAACTCGTTCTAATCAAGAGACCATTTGTTCTTCGACTGCAACTACTCTTTCTCGGTTTGGAACTATCTAGCAAGGAAGGCCAGGACACCCGCAATTAGACAATGGAGCCAATCAATTGCTTGCATGCAAGGATTAACTACGCCGAAGCACCACCGACTGCTATCTCTCCTCACTTGGCAAGCTGTGATCTACGCACTATGGCTGGAGAGAAACTCTATAATACACAGAAAAGAATACCGCAGCACAGACTCCCTTATCTCTTCCTTTATCGCCCATATCAAGAACCGGATCTCTTCGATCCAACAGTCTTCTCCAGCGCTCTCTTCCTCGATGATGCAGACATGGTTGAACGATTAAGCTTCTGATCATCGTTTCTTCTCTGCGTAAAAGCGTTTCTTTATTTTTGTCGTGGTTTAACTAAAGTTCTAAAACAATTGGGCCATACCCGATTTGTATTGGGCTTAAAAGCTCTTCACTTTGTGCCTTAACAAGCTCTTTTATAATCATATATATAAAAGCCCTTTCTCAAAAAAAGAAGAAAAAAACTCTCTTTTTTCTTCTAATTCTTTTTCCTTTTTCATTTTGTTTTGTTTACAAAATGTAATACATAAATTTGGATCTGAGTAGAGACACAACATAAAACATGTTATGTAACTCTTTTATTTCCAATTTTAGGGTTTATTACATCTCAAATATACAAATTTTAATCCAAGTAAAGACACAACAGCAATATTAGAATTAATCACTTAAAAGCATCTCCAATCCAACTTCAAATCCTCAAATTTTGAGGTTTTTGTCATTCCAACCGAACCTCAAATCCTCAAATTTTGAGGTTTTGAATACTGACACCTCAAATTTGAGGTTTTGAATACTGACACCTCAAATTTGAGGTTTCACTATTCAAAACCTCAAAACTACTATTCATTTTTTTAGTCCTTACAATTATTTTCTTTTACAAATACATCTACTATATAACTTTATTTAGAATAACTTACACCAAAATAAAGTAAAATACAATAAATATTACATAACATTAAAATAAAATTCACACAAAATAAAAATACATTAAACAAACTTAACATAAATTAAAGCAAATGAGCACATATGAGAACATTACGAAAATAATTCTTGAGTTATTTGGTATGTTATATGTAATTTTCTAAAATTTGTGTGTATGTGTGTTATTTCATTATATATATAATTTATATTATTTTATTATATAATATTGTAATATTGTGTATTATATAATATATTAAAAGTATGTTTTATATGTATTTATAAAATTTTATCATTATTAGTAACTTTTGTTAATATTAAAACTATAATGCAAATGAGTAAACTTTTAAGGATTTTTTAGGTTTTATGGTTGAGTAACCAACTCTCAAATCCTTATTTTGAGATTTTGCTCCCCTTAAAATAAAGTTCTGATTGGAGATGCTCTAACTCTATGTCTTTGTTAGTCTTACGTTTAAATCCACTGATTAGAGTTTATAATATGATTAGCCATTTATACAGATGTTATATAAACAAGTGTTTAATTCAGTTGTGCATGTGTGTATGTGTCAGAGGTATAGAAAACAAACAAAGTTTGCCAACAATTAGCAACATTCAAACAATATTACTGAAATATTAAGAGTCAAATATTTAGTACTTGTGATTTTGTGTTTATTATCTCCGCTAGAATTGGAAAGGAGAGGACGATAACATATTGCATTGAGAAAAACATATACGATGAATTTTTGTAAGATTTTTTTTTCCTCTGACATAATACACAAAATGGCTACACAAAGTTGATATCAATATATCCTTTTGTAGTTATTTGTTTTTTTTTTCAGTTTTCGAAAATCGAAATAATAATTTGGAAAATTTGTCAACATAGATTAGATTCTCTTGTACTAATAAGAACATAAAAATGTATAGATAACACCAAAAGATACTGCAGGTGTGTATGCAAGCTGAGGAACAACGCCTCTGAAACCTCCACGTCCATGTTGAATAACTTCATCTTTTATCATAAAATAATATATATGAGTATGTTTCTATATGCTTTGAATTACATATGTTCTTTAGAATATTGGTTTTGTTGTGACCTTTTGTTGAGGATTCAATGGACCCTCCATATTTGCATGTGACTGGAGTGTGGAATGGGACGAGATAATGGCGGTCACTGATATGGATGTCACTTTATTATGTCGCATTTATCTACTAAACTAAATTATTTATATAAAATAACCTGTTTGCCAAATTTCTTCTTGCAATTAAAATAGGTATTTTCAAAAAGAAGTATACAAGAAGGCAGGCAATATTTTAACGAAGCTCTCTTCTCTCTCCTCCCGAAGAAAGTGAGATCCGTCGGTTACCGTGAGTTCTTTTGCTACCCACCTCCGGCGTCTTTCACGCGCCGAATCCAGCCCCATCCCGCCGTCATCCCTTCCATTCATCATGGCGAAGAAGAAGCACAAGCCATCCGCCTCAGTCGTGCGGCCTCGTCTTCTCCATCCTCCTCATCGACTGCACATCGCACCAACAAGCGGGCTTCTCCTCAGTCACCTGCTGGTTTGTCCCCGAATTTGCTGACCACAGCCACTAAAGAAGCTGGCTTGGTCTCCCCAGTGCAAATGACCTTGTAGACGCTTCGAAGCTGGCTCGGTCCCCCATTGTTAATGACCTCAGAACAAAGGAAGCTGGCTCGGTCTTCGCTTGTGTTAATGACCTTGTAGACGCCTGCAGGCTGGCTCGGTCTTCGCTTGTGTTAATGACCTTGTAGACGCTTCGAAGCTGGCTCGGTCTCCCACCCTAATTCAGATCTGCAATTGGAAACCCTAGCTACAGTGCAAATCGACACAGTTCCAATTGTTTCTCCGTCGAAGGAAACAATCGAGGTTCCGTCAACCCCTACAACACCAAAAGTTGGGATCTTTTCTCAGACACCAATCGACATGTTTGCGCAAGCTGCACAAGTGGCGAACCTAGAATTCCAAACTCAAGAACCTTCGGTTCCTACAGCAATCGCTGTAATTAACACCTCTGCCACCGTTGAAGCAAATTCCAAAGACGACTGGGCAGGGTTGTTCAAAGTAAAAGGGAAGAAACTGGAGAAGAAAGGCACCCCATTCACACTCCCCTCCGGAGAAATGTGTATCAAAATCCCTAATGCTGTTATTGAAAAAAACAAGAAAGATTGGGAATACTTTGTTATCGGTCAGTTCTACTCCGATCCTCCGGCTCAGAACCTTGTTCACAGCATTGTTAACGGCATCTGGAGCAAACTTTACCGAGACATCACTGTTTCTAAGCTCGAAGGAAACGCGTTCCTATTCCGCATTCCCAATGCGACAACACGGTATCGCGTTATCAATCAGCGCTCGGCAGATTGAAGGCCAAACAATGTTTGTAGCTAAATGGGAACCGGAACTTGCACGAGAAACCAGCCTCACCTCTGCTCCCATCTGGCTCGAGCTGCGTAATGTCCCATTACAATTCTTCAACGAAGACTGTTTAGAGCGTATCGCTAGCTTAGTTGGGGACCCCAAGTACCTCCACCCGGCGACTGCAAATAAAACAAATCTGGAGGTTGCTAAGGTGCTGACAATTATTGATCGAGGAAACCCCTTCCGAAGCGGTGAATGCTCAATTTGAGTCGTGATATTGTTCGTGTTGGGGTCTCTAGTCCATGGATGCCGCCAGTGTGTGGCCATTGTAAGGAGATTGGTCACACGATCAGCGTTGTCCTTCAGCTCCAATAACTTGTAAGGCCTGCAAATCAACCTCTCACATTGCTGAGGCGTGCCCAAGATCCAAAGGTCATACCCACAAGAAAGAGAAGAAAGAAAAATCTAGAGCGCTTATGTTCCAGCCACGGAAACTCCTCTCGCCATCACCAAAACCGCGAGATAAGTTCATTGCTCCTTCGATCCCGCCGATCAGAAAGGAAAATCAATTGACTTTAACTCTCATCCTCCGGGTTCGAGGAAGCTCCCGCTCGCCTCTCAAAGCATTCTCGAAGATTGTTCCATCAGCTTGCTGAAAGTAGTAAAACAAAAGGTGCCTCGACTCATCTCCTCCGAAGTTGAATCGACTCTTCGATATCCCTTCATCGGACTCGACATGGAGGAGGGACAATTTATTCCAGTTAGAACGAAACGCAGATCTAGAGGAGGTCGGGCAAGGGCCCCAAACACAACTAAATATTTTTATGTGTACGAAACAATTTTTGTTGGAACGCATGAGGTTTTAATAAATTATCGCATCGTGGCGGCTTTAAAAATGGATTCGGCGCAGTGATTACCTTTTGGGGGCTTACTAGAGACCCATGTACAGCAAGGCAAGCAGCGAAGTTGTTGAATGCAGTTTTACCTAGATGGTTGTTTGATAATAACTATGCTTTCTGGATTTAGGCAAGATCTGGATCACTTGGCACCCAAGTGTGATAGTTGATGTTTTTTCAAGTCCCTCCGTTAATCTCCTGCGAGGTTCTTCTTCCTACCTCTGTTATCCCTGTGATTGTGTGCTTTGTGTATGCGCCTACGATGAAATGGACAGGAGACAGCTCGAGCGAAGCTACTATCTCAGAAGCTCGATAGTCGTGACCGCAGGAAAACCTTGGGCTGTGCTTGGAGATTTTAATCGTTCTTCGCCTTCGAAAATTCAGCGACTGGTCTGAATGTTGATCTTCCGACTAGGCTTTTATGGATTGTTTGTCTCAATCATCTCTCGGAGGATCTTACCTTCGAGGATCATCACACACCTGGTGGAATAAGAGAAGGCTTCATGCTTATTGCAAAAAAACTAGACAGAGTTCTAGTTAATGAAGAATGGCTTCAATCCTTTCCTCTTTCGCTGGCTGTGTTTGGAGAACCAGCTTTTTCTGATCATGCTTCCATGTCCTTATCTATGCACTCAGGGGCTCCAAAGCAGAAGAAACCTTTTCGCTTTTTCAACTACCGCCTGAATGATGAGTTCCTTCCTCTTGTTGCACATCATTGGTTCTCCTTCAGCATTTCTGGAACTGCCATGTTCCGTGTGGCTAGAAAACTCAAAACGCTGAAGAAGGAAATTAGAGAGTTTAGCAAACATAATTATTCAGATATTGAGAAAAGGGTTATGGAGGCTTCGTGGCTCTGGCGGAGGCCCAGTCCGCACTCTCTCAGACCCGCCAGTGGAAAATGCAGATATCGAGTTGTCGCTGCAGAAGAAGTGGCATGTCTTGTCTGAGGCTGAGGAGAAGTTCTTCTTTCAGAGATCCAGGGTGACTTGGACCACTGTTGGTGATCGAAACACTGTGATTTTCACCGTATGGCAAATGCTGACAAGCTGCAAATCACATACATCTTCTCGCTAGACGATGATGGTGTCCTCTATGAATCTCAAGAGGATATTCAAAATCATTGTGTTAGCTATTTTAAAAACCTGATGGGCAAGCCGCTTGATCCTCCTCTTTTTATCCAGCATGACATCTCTGCTCTCCTGGAATTTTCTTGCTCTACCTCGCAACAGGCGCACTTGATCTCCCCTTTTACCGCTGAAGACATTCGCTCCGCTTCTTCTCGCTGCCTCGCAATAAAGCGAAAGGACCTGATGGGTACTCCTGAATTCTTCATAAGCTGTTGGTCGGTAGTTGGTGGGAAGTAACAGCGGCTGTAGCCGAATTCTTCAACACTGGTTGTCTTCTCCAAAGAAATGAATGCGACGAATCTGGTTCTGATCCCAAAGATTCCAAACGCTTCAAAGCCTCGATTTCAGGCCAATTTCCTGCTTAAATACAACTTATAAGGTAATTTCCAAGCTCCTAGCAGATCGCCCGAAGGGATCTTGAACTGTCAATAGGCCATTCTCGGTCAGCTTTTCTTCCTGGTCGCTTTTTGAAAACGTTCTTCTTGCAACCGAGATAGTCCATGGTTACAACTCTAATAACGTGGAGCCAAGTGGAATGTTAAAGGTTGATTTAAGAAAAGCTTTTGATACCCTGAGATGGGATTTCGTGATTGCTTCGCTGCGAGCTATAAATGTCCCTGAGCATTACATTGACCGGATTTCGGCGTATAACATCTGCATCTTTTTCGATCTCGTTAATGGACACACAGAGGTTACTTTAAGAGCACCCAAGGGCTTCGCAAGCGATCCTTTGTCTCCTATCTCTTTGTTCTAGCCATGGAAGTTTTCTCAAATCTCCTTCTGCCTAGATACAATTCTGGTTATATCCGCTATCATCCCAATACGAGACTCGGGAATCTCTCACCTCATGTTTGCGGATGACGAATGGTATTTTTTGACGGGGGAAGCTCTTCTCTCCATGGAATTAATGAAACTCTTGATGATTTCGCAGGCTGGTCAGGACTTTGCATGAATAGGGATAAAACTGAATTGTTTCACGCGGGACTGAGCCAAGAAGAAACCAATGCACTCACTGCCTATGGTTTCCCCCCTGGCTCCTTTCCAATTCGCTATCTAGGCCTCCCTAATGCATGTGAAGCTGAAAATCTCTGAGTATTCTCCTCGCGGACAAGCTTAATTGCGATTCAATTTTGGGCTACCAAATCCCTATCTTTGCAGGCCGTCTCTTGATAAAACGGTGATTACCGGTACAGTAATTTTCTCGATTTCAACGCTCCTTCTACCAAAGAGCTGTATAAAACAGATTGAGTCTTTGTGCTCACGCTTCCTCTGGTCTGGAGCAACTGACAAGCGAGCCAATGCAAAGGTATCCTGGAACACTGTATGCTTGCCAAAAACAGAGGGAGGGATCGGCCTTAGAAGCTTCCGAGTATGGAACATCACTCTGCTTCTGCGACTTCTCTGGCGTCTATTCTCCAACAGCAACTCACTCTGGGTAGCTTGGCATAGAGATCACAATTGTCCCACCTCTTACCGGTTCGGACACGGTGGAAGCCCTCATCTTTCTTGGAATTGGCTGCATTCTTCGCTCGAGACTTGGCTTCAAGATTTATCTTCACTGATGTTCACAATGGTTGTAATACAAGCTTTTGGTATGATAACTGGACACCTCTTGGTCCGCTGATAGGTGTGTTTGGCAGAGATGGTACTAGAAACCTAAGGACACGTATTGATGCAATGGTGGCTGATGCTTGTAATAATCGAGGATGGACTCTCCCACATCCAAGGTCGGATCAGAAGTATCTCTTCACTCTTTCCTAACTGATTTTCCCCTTCCAACTATTGATAGAGGTCCAGATTCTGTTCTCTCGGCTTACTAATGGTGAAATCGCTGACTAATTTTCTTCTCGCAGACATGGGAAGTATTGAGGCAAAGAGCACCTATCCAAGACATTGCTAAGCACATATGGTACAGTGGAGCCACTCCTAAGCATGCCTTCCATATGTGGATCACAAATCTTAACAGGTTGCCTACGAGATGTCGCTCTTGCTTTGTGGGGTATGCAGGTTGATACGTCTTCTGCATCGCTCTTTCCACCGGAAACAAGGGATCACTTGATGCTCTCATGTCCGTATGCTATGGTCTTATGGTCTGAAGTACGCCGAAGGTGCAGGACGTAGTCCGGTCTTCAACGATTGGAGTGAGCTTATGCAATGGTCATCATCTTCCTCCGCCTGCCCCTCAAACCTCCGTGATGCTGGTGGCACAAGCGATTGTTTACTACATCCGCAGCAGAGGAACAACATGCTACACAACCAGATACTAGTCCCCCCACTGGTGACTTTCAATGGAATCAACAGACACATCATCAACTGCATTTATGCAGCGAGAAAGCGAAAGAAATTTTGCTCTCTCATGGCTCTGTGGCTCATATGAATTATGACTCACTTCTATCTCTATCCCGCAATCCCTCGATTACGTTTCTAGGTGTTGTTTTATTAAATGTTGATTGATGCCCTGTTTTTTAACTTTATTTTTGCCAGGGCATCTCTTGTAAAGGCTTACTACTCTGTAGAACAATCCTCATATCTTAATCGAAATTAACATTCTTAGCAAAAAAAAAAAAAAAAACTACGTTCTAACTTCTAACTTATCATTACTATACTATATTTATAAATCATAAATCTGTTAGCTAACACTTTAGTCAATCCAATATATGCATGTTAGGACGTAGCCAGTGCAGAAGAAATTTTTTAAAGTTATAAAAATATATATCATGAATCTGTTAGCTGACTACGTTCTAACTTGCACATGTATCCATACCATTTTTTAAAGTATATATATTTTTAACAAAATTTAATGTATACCGATTGTAATTTGTAAGTTTATTCTGTATTATAATATTTGTGCACCTAGTCAAAAAATTATGGACTCGCTTATTACAGCTGAATGCAGAAAAGGACATGAATCACAATCAAACCATTTCATCGCCCATGTTTATATATGTCGTCGTATTAGGTCCCATGTCACGCGTTTACGTTCTAGGTCCACTTATTTTATTCATAATACTTGTCTGATTTTCCCATAACTTTGTATGTAGTCCCAAGCAACCTAATTGTGTATGTTCAACTTTCTCTTTTTTCTCCAATCGACAAAACCAAATTAAGATATGTAATATGATTCACCGAACATATGATGACCCTCTATTCTATAAAAACAAACAAATCATACACAGTTAATAATGACATGTAAATAATGTAATTTCTAGTTCATAATTCATATACTGTTTTGCTTAATAAAAGTTCATTTGCCGGCGAAAACTTGCATATTTAAATTATTATCAACATGAAATATCACAAAGATCTATTTACATCAGGTACACTTTTGAAATTTGTTACCTAGAATCTAATCATGAGTTTTTCATGCCATGCACTGGGAAATAAAGTTTGAATTTTTACTCTCTTTTCAGAAGTGTGGAGCTTGAAACTTAAAAACACTACTCAAACGTTCCAAAACAGTAGCAAAGAGATAGCAATGCAACTTATACAAAACAGTATTTGTTAGATCTTCCCACTCCCACTCCTACATGCGCGCTTCATTGTTTGATAGACGACCTATACAATCAAACTACGTCTCAAATGAAGAATCAGTTAGCAAACAAAATTATATTAGACCTAATTAATAAAATTGTTTGTTGACTAGTTAACTAAGTTGCAGCAATTCTAATATTATAACTTCAAAGGTGATTAACTACTTTCAAAGGTTATATATATACCAACTCACTAATCTTTTCGGTTAAGATTATTAATTACGAGGGTTAAAATGATTAATTATTAATAAAAGTAATTGGCCTTAATTATAGTGATTTTTCTTGAAGTCATAATTGCGGTCTAAACCACTTTCCATCAATAATGTTGGCACTTGTCATTTCGATGGATCCATTCTAACAGCATACTCTTTTGCCCAACATAGACTTCTATCACTTTTTATTCCAATTACTATTGACTCTAAAAAGGATACGTTTTCTGAATTGGAATATAAGTTTTGAAACACTAGCAACACAACATAATTTACATGTATAAATTATTTCTGACTTGATGAGCCATCTAATTTTGTTTTACGTATAGAACAAAATATAAAATTGACCAAAAACATCCGTATATAGGAGAATCCATAGACGAAGTTTGAATGTGACATTCCCCTACAAAGAGTGTCACTATATCGCGCGTATATAATCATATTATTATTATTATTATTATTATTATTATTATTATTACTCTTAGACTATCATCTAGTAAACTGTATAGTCAGAATCATGGGTATGAGGGTATGATCACAAAACATTAATGTTTGTTTCAATAGTAACCTAAATAAAATATATAGTCGAAAATAGTTTTGGTGTTTGATTGAGTCATTATCGGAGCCTCACATGGGCGAAGAATGGTGTGATGAAAGAGTCTCGCTAGTCGTCAAACTTCATATTTTTTTCCAATTATTATTGTTATTATATATTAATTAGTTGGGGAAAAATCTAAAATTAATTGGCAGTATCTATGATATACATACATGTTGTGAACTTGTGATGATCAAACCCATGTGAAAATGGGTACAGTTGGTTTGAAGTTTCACCCCAGCCAAAATGTCTTTGGATCCAACTTGTTCACCATTGGAAAGATAAAGGAAACCGATACATATGCTATATGTAGTACATAAAATAAATTGTCCGAATCTGATTTTTTTTTCTTATGAAACTAAATTGTACTCTAACAAAAATCATTTGCATAAAGTCTTGCTAAATTTGTTTGTGGATGGATAAGTCTTATTTCTTCTGAATGAAATTACGATGATACTTTCCAAATAACTATTGATAGCTATCAAAAATATTGAATCTATGGATTCTCTCCTGCATAAAGTTTAGACATGTGGTATCTAAGCTTTTTATATTTCACTAAAACTCTACAATATTATGGGAGAGTACTGGATAATACATTTGCCCATGTCTTGGCAATTTCGAATACAACAAATGAGTTAAACTTGGAGAACATAAAATAAAAATAAAATGAGATTTTCAGGGTCGTAATGGTAACGGTGTAGGTCCCATTTAGGACCAAATTGATTGCCAGTTAATTTTCAAATAAATTTATTACACAACAAAACACATCTCTATCTCTCATGAAGCCAACAGTACTTATAGCCACCCTTCACTCTTCCAAGACGCTCCTTCACTTCTATCAACACTCTCCTCTTTTACATTTCCCACAAACACTTTCATAGAGACTCTAAAAACTCACCTGAACTCTAATGGCACGACCACAACAACGGTTTCGAGGCGTGAGACAGAGACATTGGGGCTCTTGGGTCTCTGAAATTCGCCACCCTCTCTTGTAAGTCAATTTCCATAATACCCGTATTTTCATTTTTTTTATATCAAGAAGTTAAGCTGATTCTTGTTTTTTTTGTCTTGTTTCAGGAAAACAAGAATCTGGCTCGGGACTTTTGAGACTGCGGAGGATGCGGCAAGGGCCTACGACGAGGCGGCGAGGCTAATGTGTGGCAATAGAGCTCGTACCAACTTCCCTTACAACCCAAACGCCACCCCTTCTTCCTCTTCCAAGCTCCTCTCCGCCACTCTCACCGCTAAACTCCACAAATGCTATATGGCTTCTCTTCAGCTCACCAAACAGACGCTAACGCAAACGCAAACGCAGACTCAAACACAAATGCAGAACGCGAGATATGAAGGCGTCATGAATGTGACGTCTGACGGTAATCAGTATAACAGGGATTAGAAGTAACGGAGATCAAATGGGAAGATGGAGACGCTGATATGCAAAATAATCTAAGGCCACTGGAGGAAGATGATATAGAGCAAATGATAGAGGAGCTGCTTCACTACGGTTCCATTGAGCTTCGCTCTGTTTTACCTACTCAGTCGCTGTGATAAACGGCTTTAGGGTCATTCTTTTTATTTTTTAAGCCAAGTAGAAAGAGTGTCCCTAACACGGCCATCAGAAATCTAACTTTTAAATTAGAGAGAGTTGTGTGTTTCTAGCACTTACGTTGGTCAGCTATAAGACTTACCAAAAGCAATAGAAACCTGACCTAAAAGAACATATTCGACTCGGAACCAAAATTAAAACCAGAACCGGACTCGTACACATCTTAAATTAACTTATGTTCTTTGATTTGTGACATATAGGGTTTTGTTGTTTAATCAACGTTTTGAAATATTTTGTTGGCTTTACACAACAAAATTGTTTCTTTTCTTGTCCATTTTAAAATGAGCAACCGCAATCACTCTTTAGAATATTTCAAACCACCTATATTTTTCACTTTAAAATAGAATTTAGAATAGAATAAAAATACTGATCTCACTTTATTTTTCATTCTATAATAAAATAAAATATATAGTCGAAAATAGTTTTGGTGTTTGATTGAGTCATTATCGGAGCCTCACATGGGCGAAGAATGGTGTGATGAAAGAGTCTCGCTAGTCGTCAAACTTCATATTTTTTCCAATTATTATTGTTATTATATATTAATTAGTTGGGGAAAAATCTAAAATTAATTGGCAGTATCTATGATATACATACATGTTGTGAACTTGTGATGATCAAACCCATGTGAAAATGGGTACAGTTGGTTTGAAGTTTCACCCCAGCCAAAATGTCTTTGGATCCAACTTGTTCACCATTGGAAAGATAAAGGAAACCGATACATATGCTATATGTAGTACATAAAATAAATTGTCCGAATCTGATTTTTTTTTCTTATGAAACTAAATTGTACTCTAACAAAAATCATTTGCATAAAGTCTTGCTAAATTTGTTTGTGGATGGATAAGTCTTATTTCTTCTGAATGAAATTACGATGATACTTTCCAAATAACTATTGATAGCTATCAAAAATATTGAATCTATGGATTCTCTCCTGCATAAAGTTTAGACATGTGGTATCTAAGCTTTTTATATTTCACTAAAACTCTACAATATTATGGGAGAGTACTGGATAATACATTTGCCCATGTCTTGGCAATTTCGAATACAACAAATGAGTTAAACTTGGAGAACATAAAATAAAAATAAAATGAGATTTTCAGGGTCGTAATGGTAACGGTGTAGGTCCCATTTAGGACCAAATTGATTGCCAGTTAATTTTCAAATAAATTTATTACACAACAAAACACATCTCTATCTCTCATGAAGCCAACAGTACTTATAGCCACCCTTCACTCTTCCAAGACGCTCCTTCACTTCTATCAACACTCTCCTCTTTTACATTTCCCACAAACACTTTCATAGAGACTCTAAAAACTCACCTGAACTCTAATGGCACGACCACAACAACGGTTTCGAGGCGTGAGACAGAGACATTGGGGCTCTTGGGTCTCTGAAATTCGCCACCCTCTCTTGTAAGTCAATTTCCATAATACCCGTATTTTCATTTTTTTTATATCAAGAAGTTAAGCTGATTCTTGTTTTTTTTGTCTTGTTTCAGGAAAACAAGAATCTGGCTCGGGACTTTTGAGACTGCGGAGGATGCGGCAAGGGCCTACGACGAGGCGGCGAGGCTAATGTGGCAATAGAGCTCGTACCAACTTCCTTACAACCCAAACGCCACCCCTTCTTCCTCTTCCAAGCTCCTCTCCGCCACTCTCACCGCTAAACTCCACAAATGCTATATGGCTTCTCTTCAGCTCACCAAACAGACGCTAACGCAAACGCAAACGCAGACTCAAACACAAATGCAGAACGCGAGATATGAAGGCGTCATGAATGTGACGTCTGACGGTAATCAGTATAACAGGGGATTAGAAGTAACGGAGATCAAATGGGAAGATGGAGACGCTGATATGCAAAATAATCTAAGGCCACTGGAGGAAGATGATATAGAGCAAATGATAGAGGAGCTGCTTCACTACGGTTCCATTGAGCTTCGCTCTGTTTTACCTACTCAGTCGCTGTGATAAACGGCTTTAGGGTCATTCTTTTTATTTTTTAAGCCAAGTAGAAAGAGTGTCCCTAACACGGCCATCAGAAATCTAACTTTTAAATTAGAGAGAGTTGTGTGTTTCTAGCACTTACGTTGGTCAGCTATAAGACTTACCAAAAGCAATAGAAACCTGACCTAAAAGAACATATTCGACTCGGAACCAAAATTAAAACCAGAACCGGACTCGTACACATCTTAAATTAACTTATGTTCTTTGATTTGTGACATATAGGGTTTTGTTGTTTAATCAACGTTTTGAAATATTTTGTTGGCTTTACACAAACAAAATTGTTTCTTTTCTTGTCCATTTTAAAATGAGCAACCTAATCACTCTTTAGAATATTTCAAACCACCTATATTTTTCACTTTAAAATAGAATTTAGAATAGAATAAAAATACTGATCTCACTTTATTTTTCATTCTATAATAAAATAAAAATAAAATGAGATTTTCAGGGTCGTAATGGTAACGGTGTAGGTCCCATTTAGGACCAAATTGATTGCCAGTTAATTTGCAAAATAGATTTGTTACACAACAAAATACATCTCTCATGAAGCCAACAGTACTTATAGCCACCCTTCACTCTTCCAAGACGCTCCTTCACTTCTATCAACACTCTCCTCTTTTACATTTCCCACAAACACTTTCATAGAGACTCTAAAACTCACCTGAACTCTAATTTCTAATGGCACGACCACAACAACGGTTCCGAGGCGTGAGACAGAGACATTGGGGCTCTTGGGTCTCTGAAATTCGCCATCCTCTCTTGTAAGTCAATTTCCATAATACCCGTATTTTCATTTTTTTATATCAAGTTAAGCTGATTCTTGTTTTTTGTCTTGTTTCAGGAAAACAAGAATCTGGCTCGGACTTTGAGACTGCGGAGGATGCGGCAAGAGCCTACGACGAGGCTGCAAGGCTAATGTGTGCAATAGAGCTCGTACCAACTTCCCTTACAACCCAAACGCCATTCCTTCTTCCTCTTCCAAGCTCCTCTCCGCTACTCTCACCGCTAAACTCCACAAGTGCTACATGGCTTCTCTTCAGCTGACCAAACAGACGCAAACGCAGACTCAAACACAAATGCAGAACGCGAGATATGAAGGCGTCATGAATGTGACGTCTGACGGTAATCAGTATAACAGGGGATTAGAAGTAACGGAGATCAAATGGGAAGATGGAGACGCTGATATGCAAAATAATCTAAGGCCACTGGAGGAAGATGATATAGAGCAAATGATAGAGGAGCTGCTTCACTACGGTTCCATTGAGCTTCGCTCTGTTTTACCTACTCAGTCGCTGTGATAAACGGCTTTAGGGTCATTCTTTTTATTTTTATATTATTATATTTTCCTTCAACGGCGTCGTTATGAGATTAGCAGTGACATTTCAAGACATTTTGATCTGAATTGGCCTCTTTTGAAACACTCATTCTAGTTTCTACAAGAGCAATCGATCATATGCTATGTAATGTATAGTATTTTTATGATATTAAAACATGTTATCAATTTATTTGCATCGTTTTCTCCAAGTAAACCATAATTGAATTAACAGAAATCATGAGAATTATGTTTTATGAGTTCGTGTGTGAATAAGTGGGGATGTTATGTAGTGAAAAGATACAACATTTGGAAGAAATATATCAAAAGAAGAGAGTTTGGAAGGGTTTGAATCTTTTTTTGTTAGCTGTTTTTCATGCATGTTCTCATTTTTCAACGGTGGGCCTTATTTTTCCTTTCTTTTACAATTCTATTTCTCACTCTTTTGATTTTTATTTTTTTTAAGCCAAGTAGAAAGAGTGTCCCTAACACGGCCATCAGAAATCTAACTTTTAAATTAGAGAGAGTTGTGTGTTTCTAGCACTTACGTTGGTCAGCTATAAGACTTACCAAAAGCAATAGAAACCTGACCTAAAAGAACATATTCGACTCGGAACCAAAATTAAAACCAGAACCGGACTCGTACACATCTTAAATTAACTTATGTTCTTTGATTTGTGACATATAGGGTTTTGTTGTTTAATCAACGTTTTGAAATATTTTGTTGGCTTTACACAAACAAAATTGTTTCTTTTTCTTGTCCATTTTTAAAATGAGCAACCGCAATCACTCTTTAGAATATTTCAAACCACCTATATTTTTCACTTTAAAATAGAATTTAGAATAGAATAAAAATACTTCGATCTCACTTTATTTTTCATTCTATAATAAAATAAAAATATGTTTACCTGTATATAGTATAATCCATTAAATTTTGTTCGTTACTCTATTTTTATGTAAAATAAAGTATCATTAGAATCCAACTCTATTTTAAAGGAAAAAATACAGTGCAAATGTAGTTATCTTATATCATTTTATATGCTCTTAAAAACTAAAAATATTTTTTGGTATTAAGTATCTTATAAATTGGTTCAAATTGAGATTCTTTAAATAGGAATTATTTTATAAATCATCTAAAATGATTTTATAAACATGAAGTATATCAGCAATATTATGTAACTATAATTATTTTGTATTGTTTTATATGTCATTGTAAAAAATCAACAATCGCTTTCAGAAAAGTAAATATCTAGTATAATGATTTTATTTAACTTGAAAATATTTTAAATTATGTTTTTCTTAAAGAAAATTAATGTGTGTGACTTTCAATCTTATAAATAATATAAAAGGTAATTTTTAATTTCTCAAGAATTTTCAATCGGTAAATTAAATACCCAGTATATATAAGATATATTCCTCAACTAATCTTTGAATGCGCAAAATTATGATTCAAATATTCAACCATTAAAAAGTTGACGAAAACCGTTATTTTTCCGTCTATCAATTAATGGTTGACTATTTTATTTTTAATTTTGCTCAGTCAACTATTACTGGGAATAATTACTTGTTAATATTGAATATTAAAATTGCTGATCTCAAATACTTGGAATAAAATGTCCATTTTCCCAGAGTTTGGAAGGGTTTGAATCTTTTTTGTTAGCTGTTTTCATGCATGTTCTCATTTTTCAACGGTGGGCCTTATTTTTCCTTTCTTTTACAATTCTATTTCTCACTCTTTTGATTTTTATTTTTTAAGCCAAGTAGAAAGAGTGTCTCCCTAACACGACCATCAAAAATCTAACTTATAAATTAGAGATTTGTATGTTTCTAGCACTTACGTTGGTCAGCTATACGACTAATCAAAAGCAATAAACCTGACCTAAAAGAACATATTCGACTCAAAACCAAAATGAAAACCAGACCCGGTCTCGACACATCTTAAATTAAGCTATGTTCTTTGATTTGTGACATAAGGGTTTTGCTGTTTAATCAACGTTTTGAAATATTTTGTTGGCTTTACACAAACAAAATTGTTTCTTTTCTTGTCCATTTTAAAATGAGCAACCGCAATCACTCTTTAGAATATTTCAAACCACCTATATTTTTCACTTTAAAATAGAATTTAGAATAGAATAAAAATACTGATCTCACTTTATTTTTCATTCTATAATAAAATAAAAATATGTTTACCTGTATATAGTATAATCCATTAAATTTTGTTCGTTACTCTATTTTTATGTAAAATAAAGTATCATTAGAATCCAACTCTATTTTAAAGGAAAAAAATAGAGTAAACCATTTGGAAAAGGTCTATACATAACGTTTCACGGATGCTTACATACAAAGCAATCAAACGTTGAAACAATTATAACCACACTACCGGGGCCGTGGCTGGCTGACTTTTGTAGGTTATAAGCATAAAAGTTTTTGGTCCTTTAAATTGTTTTAATATAAAAATTTAACCTAAAATAATTGATAAAACAAAGAAAATACAAAAACGCTGCTAAGCTAACTCGGACTCCTGACCTGGTCAGTTAAAAGATCTTACTAAACCACTGGACCAAGAACAATTTTACAAAAACTGGCCTCAATTCCGAAGCCAATTCTTGACCTGCTTCCTATCAGGCACGGTCCTGCACACTACTACACCGTACTTCTTTCTTTTTAACACCATATCTTCTAAACAATTTAATACTGCATCAGTAAAAGAACAATTACGACGCAGTTACTATAATCCGGTAGCCTCCGATCGATCGTTTCTTCTTGCATGCATGTACACGTTATCAGTTGTTAGGAACATATATAATTGAATTAAGTGAATGATAATTCAGTATGGTTAGTTGGCCGGCCCGTTACGATATAAACCAGTAAACATGCAAATGTGCAATGCATCTAAATTGCGGCAGATAAATGATTTGACGTCCGGAATTATATGGATCCAAAAAGATTTATTGTCCCCTTTATTTGCATGCTGTAGATAAATAAACTATCTTTTTATTTTATTTTAAAATAAACTATAAATCTAATCATTCTGAAAGCAGATAAAAGTAAATTACGCAAGCTATGTATATGTACTATTGTATCTTTCTTTGGTATGCTGCTGATAATTTTTACAATAAATAACACTAATTTGATTTGTAAATAAATTTACCATTATACAACATAATTGTATGTTTATCTAACTAAGAAAACGGATGGAAGATTTCTTAAAAAATAGTCTTCGACGATGTGACAAACGCCTACAGTTTATAAGGTTGACAAAAGGGACATAAACGCTATAATAACTCGATTTTATCTTATAAGCTCATATAAAGGCTACAATGGGTAGTCAAAAGCAATTCTAAGAGTTCTTTTAAAAATCTAATAAGATGTTCCAAACTATTTTACTCGTTCTGTACAGTAGGCTAGCATAGTAGCATGCGATTTCAATTGACTGGTAACACCTAAAATATTGCATACGTGACAATTATTCAGCCACTATATATATACCCTCATAGATCCATTTACAAGACAAAACGAAGAAAAGAACCATGTTATATGTGACATATTTTGTCAAACAATAGTACATGAGACAGATTAGTTTATCAACGTGATGCTATTTTCTTTTGGATCGTGGTCTTTATCGAATGGAACTCATAATGATTATACATACCTGTTTGGAAATTGATTTTGTTTCCCCCACAGCCTTTTGAGAAAGGTAAATTAATAGACAATTATATATTGTAAACTAAAAATACAGTGCAAATGTAGTTATCTTATATCATTTTATATGCTCTTAAAAACTAAAAATATTTTTTGGTATTAAGTATCTTATAAATTGGTTCAAATTGAGATTCTTTAAATAGGAATTATTTTATAAATCATCTAAAATGATTTTATAAACATGAAGTATATCAGCAATATTATGTAACTATAATTATTTTGTATTGTTTTATATGTCATTGTAAAAATCAACAATCGCTTTCAGAAAAGTAAATATCTAGTATAATGATTTTATTTAACTTGAAAATATTTTAAATTATGTTTTTCTTAAAGAAAATTAATGTGTGTGACTTTCAATCTTATAAATAATATAAAAGGTATTTTTAATTTCTCAAGAATTTTCAATCGGTAAATTAAATACCCAAGTATTATATCAGTATTTATTCAACCAGTATCTTTGAATGCTAAAATTATGATTCAAATATTCAACCATTAAAAGTTGACCAAAACCGTTATTTTTCCGCATCAATTAATGGTTGACTATTTTATTTTAATTTTCTTAGCAATATTATTGGTGAGGAATAATATCTTGTAATATATTGAATATTAAAATTGCTGATCTCAAATACTTGGAATAAAATGTCCATTTTCCCAGAGTTTGGAAGGGTTTGGTTTCTCATTTTTCAACGGTGGGCCTTATTTTTCTTTCCTTTTAAAATTCTATTTCTCACTCTTTTAATTTTTTTTTTCTTTTAAATTTGGGATTGCTGCCAAGTAGAAAAGAGTGTCTCCCTAACACGACCATCAAAAATCTAACTTATAAATTAGAGAGATTTGTATGTTTCTAGCACTTACGTTGGTCAGCTATACGACTAATCAAAAGCAATAAACCTGACCTAAAAGAACATATTCGACTCAAAACCAAAATGAAAACCAGACCCGGTCTCGACACATCTTAAATTAAGCTATGTTCTTTGATTTGTGACATAAGGGTTTTTGCTGTTTAATCAACGTTTTGAAATATTTTGTTTGGTTTAACACGAACAAAGTTGCTTTTTTTCTTGCCTATTTTTAAAATGCGCAACCGCAATCACTTTTTATACATAACGTTTCACGGAGCTTGCAAACCAAGGAATCAAACGGTGAAACAATTATAACCACACTACCGGGGCCGTGGCTGGCTGACTTTTTGTAGGTTATAAGCATAAAAGTTTTTTTTGGTCCTTTAAATTGTTTTAATATAAAAATTTAACCTAAAATAATTGATAAAAACAAAGAAAATACAAAACGCTGCTAAGCTAACTCGGACTCCTGACCTGGTCAGTTAAAAGATCTTACTAAACCACTGGACCAAGAACAATTTTACAAAACTGGCCTCAATTCCGAAGCCAATTCTTGACCTGCTTCCTATCAGGCACGGTCCTGCACACTACTACACCGTACTTCTTTCTTTTTTAACACCATATCTTCTAAACAGTTTTATACTGCATCAGTAAAAGATTAGTTACTACGCAGTTACTATAATCCGGTAGCCTCCGATCGATCGTTTCTTCTTGCATGCATGTACACGTTATCAGTTGTTAGGAACATATATAATTGAATTAAGTGAATGATAATTCAGTATGGTTAGTTGGCCGGCCCGTTACGATATAAACCAGTAAACATGCAAATGTGCAATGCATCTAAATTGCAGCACATAATGATTTGACGTTCGGAATTATATGGATCCAAAAGATTTCTTGTCCCCTTTATTTGCATGCTGTAGATAAATAAACTATCTTTTTATTTTATTTTAAAATAAACTATAAATCTAATCATTCTGAAAGCAGATAAAAGTAAATTACGCAAGCTATGTATATGTACTATTGTATCTTTCTTTGGTATGCTGCTGATAATTTTTACAATAAATAACACTCCTTTGATTTGTAAATAAATTTACCATTATACCACATAATTGCATGTTTATCTAACTAAGAAAACTGATGGAAGATTTTAAAAGTCTTGGACGATGTGACAATAGCCTATAGTTTATAAGGTTGACAAAGGGACATAAACGCTATAATAACTCAATTTTAACTTATAAGCTCATATAAATTCTACAATGGGTAGTCAAAAGCAATTCTAAGAGTTCTTTTAAAAATCTAATAAGATGTTCCAAACTATTTTACTCGTTCTATACAGTAGGCTAGCATGCGACTTCAATTGATTTGGTAACAACTAAAATACTGCCTACGTGAGAATTATTCAGCCACTATATATATACTCTCATAGATCCACTAACAAGACAAAACGAAGAAAAGAACCATGTTATATGTGACATATTTTGTCAAACAATAGTACATGAGACAGATTAGTTTATCAACGTGATGCTATTTTTTGGATCGAGGTCTTTATCCAATGGAACTTGTAATGATTATACATACCTGTTTGGAAATTGATTTTGTTTCCCCACAACCTTTTGAGAAAGGTAAATTAATTAATTAAAAAATGAAAAATAAGAGGGAATTACAAAAGTGTAGTTTATTCCAATTATTATGTTTTGTTAAAGCATTTTATAGCAGCAAAGGTG